>BSBK01000647.1:1800000-2035000 GCA_027943335.1 Chamaecyparis obtusa | reverse complement strand
TGCATCACATGGTTCTTGGACATATTTATAGTGCTAGTGTTATCACAATAAATAATAATAGGATAATCAATATGAATTCCAAAACCTTTTACCATTTGCTTGATCCAAACAATTATAGAACAATTCAGGGCTGCTGCAACATACTTTGCTTCTATTTTTGACTGAGAGACACAATTTTGCTTCTTGCTTGTCCAAGTGACAAGTTTGTCACCAAGAAACACTACTCCTGATGTGCTCTTTCTATCATCAATGCATCCTACCCAATCAGCATTAGTATACACATGAAGCTCAATATTTTCTAAATTAGGATACCATAGACCATAATCTATAGTGCCATGCAAATATCTAAATATTCTCTTTACTGCCATGAGGTGACTTTGTTTAGGCTCTACTACAAATCTTCCAACTATGCCAACTGCATTGGAAATATCGGGTCTAATTTGAGTAAGATATATGAGCTTTCCAATAATAGACTTGTACAATGTTATATCTACTGTTGGTGAGTCATCTTCTTTTGTAATCTTGCATCTAGTTATCATAGGTGTTCCTACTGGCTTGCAATCATCCATCTTGAATTTCTTTAATATCTCTTTCACATACTTTGACTGATTAATAAATATACCTTTCTCTGTCTGCTGCACATTCAATCCTAAAAAGTATTTTATAGGTCCAATCATGCTCATATCAAATTCAGCACTTATTTTGTCATTACCTCCAAAGATAATGTCATCAAAAAATATAGCCACAAGTAGTAGTCCTCCAGATGTCTCTCTTATAAATAGGTTACAATTTATTGCTCCTTTCTTGAATCCAATCTTTGTTAGATATCCATCAAGTCTCTCATACCATTCTCTAGAGACTTGCTTAAGTCCATAGAGGTCTTTCTTCAATTTGCATACCATATCAGGTCTGTCTGACAGGGTGAATCCTTCTGGCTGCTCAATGTATACTTCTTTTAGCTCTCCATTCAAGAATGCTGATTTAACATCCATTTGATAAAATTTGAAGTTTTTGAATGTTGCAAAAGCTAGAAACAACTTAATAGCTTCTAACATGATTACTGGTGCAAAAGTGTTTGAATAGTCTATTGGGACTCAAAATTGCATGCTCATTGTGAGTCACAAGTTGAGGAAATTGTAAAAGTTTAGCTCCTATAAATGCTTTTCATGCATATGTACCTGGCTGTCATTTTGAAGCCTATGAGGTGTTTCATGTGTTTTAAACACTCCATTAAGTATGTGCATGCATTCTATGATGCTATTTTGTCATCCCGAGTCATTCGATGAAGTCCCATTTTGAGCAGGTGTCAAATTGCACAATTCTAAGTGTCAAACAGAGTACAGTAGTCCAGTTTGCCTTTGAATATATTGTGTCTAGATATGTTTCATGACCCACCACTTTGAGGATGTTTAGTATGCATATCAAAGAACCTATGTTCCAATTTTCAAGTCATTTCAAACCCATTTGGTTAGATTTCGAACCTCTCAAAGTTGGTAGTTTGTTGTTGTCATGCATTTGTGTAATGGTTCATAATTCTGGAAGGGCCTGTTTGACCAGTCATATCTTTGACCCAGTTGACCCTATTAAGAAAATTCCTTTTTCATCATATTCCAGGGGTCAAATACTTCCTATGTTTCAATTTTGAGGTCATGACGAATCAGTTTGCTCATTTTGCAAATGCAATTCCAAATACAACTTCTGTTGTTTTACAAGTTGTGAAATGTGTAGATTGATTTGTACCCCTATTCATGATATTATAAATTTTGAACCATGATTGATGAGCCTAAATAGGTTGTAGTACTGTGTTCTACTCTAAAAATAATACAAGTGTGCCAAGTTAGAAGTCTTGATGAATCTTTTAGCATACGTTTCCAAGGTCATTCCATATGCACAAATCATTGTTTTACTATGTTTCCCAGTTTGCAATTCTGAGAGCCTATCTTTGCCTGATTGCCAAATGCACCATGTTATTTTTCATGAGCACTAATTGTGGAAATATACTCTCTCTATGACAAAGAATAAATGCCCCTATTTTCAGATCATGATGTCATGTTTAGCCTAGTTTTCAAAGCCGAATCCAAACCCAGTCTATGTTTTCTGACATGTTTGATTTGCGAGATATTTTGAAGTAGGCATGTTCAGAAATCAACATCTTCTAACTAGAAGTTCCTCATAGGTTGGGGTTTGGCAAGCTGATGGAGTATGTTGGAAAGAATCAATGTCCAGGTTGCCGGGTCTTGAAAGTTTCATCTGGTCAGTTTTAAAAGCTAGTTCTAGAGTCATCTTATGTGATTTTGGGTAGTGCAGATAGTCAGTGCTTTTAGGATGTCATGTTTGGTCATTATTATCTTTCAGCTCAAGTCTTTTGGAGAAGCTTCCTTTGAGCGGTGTGTTATAATGATGGAGGAGAACACGTGTGCTCAGTGGCATTTTTCTACGAGGCCATGTAGTCAGTTTTCAAGGCTGGTTCTGGAGGCCAGTTGGTGTCATTTGGCAATCTTTGCAAATGATGAAAGAGGTTATATTCATATTTCTTCGGACTCTTAGATTTTACTCAAGAAACATTTTCAACTTCTCATGAGGGAATTGAAAATGATATCTATGGTATTAAGGTGTGTGTTCAGTTTATGAAGTAAATTTTGATTCAAAGTTAAGGTCAATTGGGAAATCTCCTTTGAATGACTTAGAGAAAGGGGACAAAGTGCTTGGTGCGTAATGTCTGGAGTGTGCAGCCTAGTAAACAAATTGACACTAGTGTAAAGAAAGGCTAACGACTACCAAATTTAACCTACAAAAAAAAGACAAATACAGGTGAGTTATTTGAAAGGAGATTCCAAATCAAGAGAGGTAGCTAGTCAGCATTAAATAAATTAGAACATGACTCAAATCTTAATGCTCACATAAGGAGGTGGAGCTACTTTGACTGAACTAGCTATGTAATGTTAGCAACATCATCTGGTAGAGTTGTCTATAGCCCCTCTCTATGTTCTACACTCTTAGTCATAGCAAGAAATGGTAGTCAGCGTAGTTTACTAGAGCAGTTGCCTATCATGCTTTGGCCTACGCAATGGTTTTGGGAGCCAACTACATGAGTGTAGCCTTGCGTGATAGCAAGAAGGAGCACTACCTATAGTCAAATGAGGGTTCCTATACAAACAATGCAGAGTGTGTGATGCCATGGCATGACTTGAAGAAGTCTACCATTATATCGGAGACCCACACATTTGAAAGGAGACTCTACACATTTGTATAAAATGGAGAAGACCCCAAATGGAAAGGGAGAGATGTGTAAGCAGCATTAAAAGGAAGTCTACACAGTGCAAAGGGGGGATTTCATGCTAGCATAAATGTGAAGACCCACACATTAATATCAATGGATTCATGCAGAGGATTAAAGCCAAGGTTCTTGCATAAGGCAGGGGCCTCATGCAAGTGGTGTATGGCCTTGCGCAATGTATACATGGTCCATCACAAGAAATGGCTAGTGTAAGGCTACTGTCATATTTTCTAATGTGCACACAGCATTGTGAGGCTCACACAAGTGTTAGGGAGTGAGTGGCGAATGCAAAGGGGCTCACGTAGATGATACTTGGTTGGCCATGCATTGCAATAAAAAAGGGTTGCTCATGTGTTGAAAAGGGAGAGCTTCCAAAAATGAAAGAGAGAAGAGGACCCCACAAACCTTGAATATGCTGGCTGCTAAGAATGTTTTGGTGTGCTGGAGCATAGCAGGTGTCATTTAAGATCTGCAGAGAAAAATAAAGATGGAAGCACATTTTGAACCAATGCTAGTGCGTGAGTAAAACAAAACTAGCATGAATGCCAAAGCATTGTCTAGTAGACTCATGCATAAACATAGGGGTTGTGTGAATTGCATGGGACATAAGGAAATCAGGAAGCCATTGTGAGGTTTCTTTCTACTGATGTATAGTTTGGGCATTGTTTTAATATTTTGATGCTGGCATCGTAAGGAAAATGGAAGCTCATGCATTGAGCTAGGAGGAAGGAGATTCATGCTTTATGTGTTTTTTATTTTATCCCACATTCATCTTGTATGCATATTTACAATGTTTAAATACAAAGGCACTCTCATACATTGTAAATAAAGAGCCAAGAGGCTCTTGGCGGGCCCTCTTGGCTAGAGGTTTCTGTGCACGGCAGGCCCCCTAGTTTTGATGCCCAGTATGGAGAAGGTTTTAGAAACCTCAAAAACAATGATCCCACATGCACGTCAAAATAAAACTTTGATGTGAATAAATGCAACCCTCCACATGACATGAAATAAGAAGAAGAGCACGAGGCTTTGCCCGTGTGACTACTTGTAGATGCCTCAATTTCTGTGCTGACAGGCCCAGAAGTATTTTTGTAGATGCACGAGCATGATGAGGTGGATGAGATCGACACATGGGAGTGTTCGCATAGTCATGGGATGAGGCTAGCAGTTAGGAGATAACCACAAGATCCAGCAGGTAGTTAGTTAACCGCCAGTCGCTAGGTTGCCAGATCCTGGTGGTTAAGCCCTAACCGTTTCACGATTTAGAGATTAGTGCAGTCGCGAGGTCACTCAATCCTGACGGTTAGTGAAGATGCATTTAGAGAATTAGAGAATGGACTTAGTTGCCCATTCTCCAGATGTTAACCCAGGGTCAAAGATCAACTTGGAGATTTAGAGAATGCCTATTTCACCAGATCTCAGAGCTTAACTGCAGTTAGTCAAGTGATTTGGAAATTCAAAGATTGTATGATATTCTCCACTTCTCCCAATCAGGGGTTTAATCTTGGGTTTTTCTGAGCAACCATTCACAACTTGGCACTTGGCAGATTCTGGTGCTTCCTGAGGCATGTGCAAAAATTGATTAAAATTTCATACTTAAAAGGAATTTGGAAAATTGACATAGTCTGGACTATAGAAAAATATTCAAAAATTTAAAAGACTAGGCCTATTCATAGAAAAATGTCCCAAAATTTCAATTTTATCAAAACATATAAGTGTTATATGTTTCCAAAAATGAGGAATCCAATGGCAATGATGATTTTCAGTTTCAGTGAAGTGTGAAAGTGTAGTCTAGGTTTGAAATCTGAGGATCAGAATTAGAATCAGATCAATTGGAGAAATGATTGCACATAGTGATTCAGTTTGGAAATCAGTTGTAGAGAAAAGTGTGGGAAGACCTGGAGATATTTTCATGTCAAAGATGGACAACTATTAGTTAGTTTTCAACTAACTCTCATTTGCTATATCTTGGTTTTTCTCTCATTTTGTAGAGGATGTTGAAAATTTATGCTACTAGGATAGCTTCAGGCTTCTGAGTCTTCTATTTTTGTGTTCATGGTCTTACAATGTATAGTTTCAGGTGAATTTTAATGAAAATAATGGAATCCCTATTCAGTTCTTATTGATTTCTTTGTGTATCTGGTCTTAGTTCTTGTGTGTCAGTTTGTAAAGAATTTTGATGCATTGGCTATAACGTAGTTGTCATCTTGTTTTTTAAGTTTCTTTCAAGGAGAGAGTCAATCTTGAATACAAGTTCTAAGAATTTAAGGTTTATAGATGACTTTGATTGTCTAGGTGTTGAAATGAGAGGAATGGTTTGCAAGGCATTTCATTTGGGTTCTTGAGTTGGTGTTAGGGTTTTCTAGGATTGCATATTTGTTTGACTCTATTCCCAATAGATAAGGCACTAGTCTTGACTTGAATAGTAGTTTTCTTCATCAAGAATTAATCAAAATCCTTTTACTTTTCTCTTGTTATGAACATTCATGTTTGATCGTATTCAAGAAGTAAAATTTATTTGTTGATTCCTTGAAGAGTGAATCATTAGGTTGCCCCTCCTTAAAAGGGAAAAAGGATGAAGATCCTTGTCTCACTGGTTCTTGCTATTCTTACAATCATGGTTTATCTGGTTAAACTCTATGTACAGTTGATTCTGGTCATTTGCAGAGTGTTACATAAGTTGGTTAAATAAAAGGTGAATAACAAAACAATGTCCACTTTTATATACTATGTAATCAATCATATGTTTTAGGTACACCCGCCTGGGTCTATGGAGCCCGAAGTGTAGAAGGAGTTTCTCCTTGTCAATTAGTCTTTTCTTGTGTGAATTTGGAGTCTGGGAATCAAAGAATTCTATCTAAACACTCAAGGTTATGTCTTACGATTCAACAAGAAAAATAGCTAATAGATTGGTCACTCTGTTGGGGACAAAGGTTGTAAATGCCCTGGTTAAGGAGTTGGAAATCTTTGACATATTGTGCATATTCAGTTTTGTATGCAAGAAATTGTTTCCCCAGTTGTGCTTTATTTATGGACAACAGTAGTTTGTAAGAATTGGAAGAAAATTGTGTTCTATGATTGTTATAGGTTTAGCTTCAATGAGTTCAATTTTGCAAGTACTGTTATAAATTTTCAGAGTCAAGGAACTATTCATAAGTTTTTTCTCTCTTCAAAGTATTTGAAGATCTACAAGTTTCCTTCAGGTTGAAAGTCTAGTTCAAAATTTGTTAAGTGATAAATTGTGTTTTAAAATCTTTTCTCACAAGTTGTGAGTGGCGACTCTAAATCTCTGCACCAATTTCATTTAATTGTATGTATATTTCATTGAAGACTTTCAGCATTATAGTTGGATAGATCTGAATTTGTTGTCAAAGTTCTTGACAAGAAAAGAGAAGCGTATTTTGGATTGATAGTGTTGTATGTATCTGCTGAAGTAAAAAGTGTTTCAAAGAAATAAATTACAACTGTAATTCTATTTGTCCTCTTGAAGGAGGTGATGGCTCTACAAAGTTTTCATATACAGTGTGAAGAAGTTCTTGTCCACATCATTGTCAATCAACAGATCAGAGTTTTTAGCATCAGCACTTGAGGTATTTTGTTTTTCATGCATTCTCTTATCATGAAAATTAAATGTTGAAAAGCAATATCTCCATCAAGTGATTTTCAGCACTAAGAAAGAGGTTTGAAGGTTGTTCATACACTTCATTGAAATAGGTTTCAACTTGTTGGTAAAAGTTTGTGAAGTGTGTTTGAAGAAGTTAATTTGGTAGAATGTATATAGGTCTACTACTAGTTACAAATCAAAATTATTGTTGGTGAATGAGTTCCAAAGTTTCAAAGAATGTCAAATTTCTTTTCATCAAGCATGCAGCCAGTTAGTGAAGTTCCTAGATCTATTTCTACCAGGAGATATATGCCATTATGTTTTGATGGTATTCATGGTTTCCCAAATGTCATTCCTAATGATATCAGGAAAAGTTTGCCTAAGTTTAATGGGAACTATTGCTTAAAAATCAATTTTTGTTTTTTTCACCAAAAGATAGGATTTTTTGAAAATTTTTACAGTCTTTAGGGTTTTCTAGGTCTAAATATCCTGAAAATCAAAAAGCCCTAGTTTGAGTTATCAACCTTCTATTTCTCTATTACTTTTTCGGGTCACTTAAGCATCAAAATAAGCATATACACTTTAAGTTTCCTCTCTTAGTCACTTAGTCTCCCAGAGAAGTAGGAATATTCCTTCATTTTTAGCGATTGCCGGAAAGCCTTTGTCACCCGATCTCATGAGTGCTTTGGAATATTCCTTATTATCAAATGACTTAGCATTTTCCCTTTTAGTCTCCAAGTCTCAGAATGTTTTCTCGATATCTAGCAACTAATGTGATAGGTTTTATAAGAAATAGACTATGGTCATGTTATCTCCCAAAGGTGGTGGTTATCTCCTACGCGGTTAGCGATCCAGGGATACGATTGTCTCCAGGTCTCCAGATGCAACGGTTAAGTGATAAAGGATTATGAGATTCAGCAAAAACCATAGAATGAAGTCTTGATCAATGGCCAATATTTAATCTCCAGATACAACTCAGAGTTAAGAAATCTTTCCATGACTTAGAGATTGCCTTAGTTGTGTGTTCTCAGGACTTAACCCTAGTTAAGAAAAGGATTGTGAGACTCAGCGAACCTCTTTTGTTATGTAGTCTCCAGATTTTCCTGGGGTTGAGTTAAGATTAATGTTGTGGTTTAGCCCAATGGTTATATGTCTATTCAGTGATGCAGCGACTATATGGTCATGTGATCTCAAGTTCTTGATGGTCAAGTGAAAAGCCTCCAGTGATCCAGTGACACGGTTATCTCCTGATCACTGAATCAAACAGTTAAGTGAGAAGAGCTCTCGTGATTTAATGTGGACCATAGGATGAAATGAAGAAAAAGATCAACTATGGTCGCTAGATCTCAGAAAGAAAGTTGAAAAGTCAGAATGATTTAGTGATTAAGAGACTCCAGGTTTGTCGCTAGATCTCCAGGTCGGGTGATCGCTGAATGTTTTAAAAGGGTTAATAAAGTTGCCACGATTATGAAAAAGACTATAGTCACCAAATCTCCAGATGACCCGGTTAGGATATCTCACAATGAAGTTTGAAAAGTCAACCATGTTCCGTGACTTAGAGTTTGCCTATTGTCACCAGATCTTGTAATGAAGATAAAAAATATTTCTAGTCGTGTGATCTCGAAAGAGAAATATTGTCCTCGCGACTAAGGGATAAACTATGGTCAGGTGATCTCCAAATGTGAAAAATTAAAGATGGAATAAAGGGATAGACTATGGTCGTTGAATCTCTAGATCAAATTTTGTGATCGCCAAATCTACCAATGAATTCAAAAGGTGGGAAATCTTTCTACGACTATGAGAAAGCTCTCTTAGTCACCAGATCTCATAAACATTTCTAAGGTGCCAATATTATAAAATGATTGTGAGACTTTTTCTCTAGTCACCAGGTCTCTGAATATTTGAATTTAAAGTTTTTGAGCTACGGCTAGTATTTTGAAGCCCTGATCATGTGAAAGTAATGGTGGAAGTGACCTTTGATAGCTGTAAATGTCAGAAATGGTGGCGCATTCAATTCTACAGAATAAAATAGTTAGAGGCTACTCATTTGAAGATTACAGAGCATATTGAAGAGTACAGAGTGCTAGGTTTTCAGAGCTTTCTAGAATTGCAGTGTGTCCAATGATTTTTGCAGAGAATTTTTAGAGTTTTAGTTAGAACAAGTCAGGTAACAGCAAGCAAAGCTTCTACCAACCGGGGGTCCAAAGAGAAAGTAAAGGAGATTTTTTCAAATGAGTTTCTCACCCTTCTACCTGGTTCATCTCAGAACAAGAAGGTTACTGATGATATCTTTGTGGATGATTTAGCTTACTGTAGAGATGCCAGGATGCCTAAAATCATAGGCATATGTCTTTTCAATTATTTTTATAAAAATTGTGATAGTATTATACTAGTTTCAAACCCTTGGACTTCAAGGTTAGCCAAATTGATTGTCCTAGAGGTCTTTCTAGATGTAGACACACTTCTTATGCTATCCCAAAGATATGATCCCTTGTCTAAGACAATTAGAAAGGAGGATGGTTCTCCCCTGGTAACCCTAGACCGAAATTCATTCATGAATGCCTTTGGCATTCATTTCCCTATGGCCATAGAAATAGATTTGCAAGCCTAAGAAAATAGATATGTTAGAGAGGCTACTTTGGTCTCTAGGGAGATTAAGAGTCATATGCCTAAAGAAAATAGAAATTACATTGCACCTATGGCTGGGTCAATTCCATATGATTACAAGAACCTTAAGTTTTACATGAAATACATTGCATATGGGATATGCCAGGTCTTGGGAATTGATGCGGGCCCTGAGAGGATTACCTCTGATATTTTGATGTTAGTGATGGATTCATAGAGCTATCTAGTGAGTAAAGGGTATGAATTTATTGGTTATGTGATAAACAAGATGCATGAGGGTTTGTTGTCTTTGAAGAACTTCACATCTAGTTCTACACCCAGATTCATGCACTACTCCCTACTGATGCACCTCATTGTGTATCATAATTATGGTCTTATAAATTTGAATGAGCTCAAGCCACAAATGGTGTGGAATGGACAACCTAACCCAGTACAGTTTTGGTTAGGAATTTGGAGCCCTTCTTGCCCTAAGCGAGATTTTGGTGCCTTTGAGAACTGGATTGTGTACCCCATTCTCCATATTTTGGGGGTTAATTGTACAAGATTATCCACCAAGGTTCTGCAATTGGTGAGACCCCAATAGTTTATTGATAAGTGGACCAAGGGTCACAATTGGGGGGATTTTTACTATGAGAAGGGCTATACAATGATTAGGGTTTATGGGTGCCCTCAGCCTCCTCATCTACTTCCATTTTATGTTCCACCAAGAGTTGCATTTCTAGAGTTTATTTGGCAGCTCATGTTGATAGAAAAAGAACACTTGGCTTCCCACAGGAAAGGGACTCTCACTCCTCAGCACTTCAGGGTGCACTATATTACAATTGGAAAGGGAGCTTTCAGCAAGGTGAATGATTGGTTAGAGAAATATAGGATGTTTGCAGCTCCACATAGGTATGTAGATATAGAAAGTTTCATGGCTGCTGCAAGGAGATATTACATGCCTACCATTCCTTTCAATAAGAAACATGAAGAGTATCTTGAGGAGGATGTGATAAAAAAACATCATTAAAGATGATGAGGTAGAAAAAAGAATTCAACAATTGGATCGGTTACATAAAATTGAGAGGGAGTTAAAAGGAAAAGGATTGGTATTTGGGGGTTTCTTTCCCACTTTTCCTTACCTCTAGAGACTTGAGCAGATGATGGCTCAATTTGACACATTAGCTGAATCCATGAAGGATCAAATTGATGATGCTAATCAAGGTAAGAAGGCCCACTCTGATTCTAAATGTGAAGAGGACAGTGATGATGGCTACCCAATATATAGCCCACCCCCTATGGAGTAGCCATTAATTGAAGAACCTAAAGTAGGAGGTGAGACTGTCGACCTCAGTGAGCTGCCTAGCTCAGAGGACACTCCTGAGCCCTTACAAAAGAAGAGGAAGTTAATGGCCGGAGAGCCATTAAAGAAGAAGAAAGATAGAGTAAGTTCCCTCTACACAAGGACTAGCTTTCATCACCATGAAATAAGGAAAGTAGTCAGAGAGGCCAAAAGAAAACAAAGGTATGAAACTGAAGATGTAGAGTTTGTAATACCCCAAAAATGGGCTATAAGTTCATTAATCTCTTACATCTTCAATTGTTTAATTAAATTTAATTCTATCTATTATTAATTATATTATTTAAATTTTGACAATAAATCCAAAATCTTATGAATAATTGATTAAATTCTTATTTAATTAATTAAAGCAAGTTGTTATTATTTAATAATATAGTTTTTAATAAAAGTTTGATTAAATAATTGATTAACCTATAAATCAATTGTTTTATTTTTAAAAGTAGTTAAGTTGGAAATAAATCACTTTATTATTAAATTAATTCATAAATAAAAACACGCACAATCAAGAAAAGCAGACAACTATCAATTATCAATTAAAGCTAAACTCTATTTTGAGTTAAAACTTAGCTTTTGCATGTTTTTGTGAGTTAATTATCCTTTATTTAAAAATAACTCAAAAATCAACCTGAGTTATTTGAGTGATTTATGGCTTTTTTTTCCATGCACCTCCAAAGCCCTAGAATTCTATAAAATCAAGGCTTCAGCTCAACTCAAATCATCTCATAATTTTGCAAGCTTACTTTGCCAAAGTCATCTATGAATTGCACAACTATTTTGAAGAATTGGAATTTGGAGAATCAAAGCTTATTGCGAATCAAGGCTATTGTGAGATCAATTTGTTTTTTTTACATTCATTTAGATTCTTTTTTATATCATTGTTAGATCAATTCATATCATATCAGTTTTTACATATCATTTTTCATATCATTGCATAGAGAATACCAAAAAAATAGATTAATTGCATTCAATTTCATATCCATCTTTTGCATTCAAATCCTTCGTTTAGGTGTCATCTAGGTCACTGATCTCAATAGCAATCTGAGAACATTAATCTCACACCTACTAGAAGGCAATAAATCGCTTGGTTAAATTAGATTTCAATTTTGCACGATTTTGGTTATAGCTAACCTCTAATGTTTTACTAAAGTGTTGTGTCTATAGATCAGGTACAATTTTCACACACACATTTCTGGCACCCATCGTGGGGCAACCCACCTTTGCATGCTGGTTTTGATTTTTTTTGGGAGCTAAAACCCTAAAATTTCAAAGATTTAATTTTATCTCTCAAACGGGTTGCATCTTTGGTCTGAAATTTTTTTTGAAAGTTGGTGACATATTAGGGAAGCTACAATAAAAAATTTAAAATTTTCTGAAATGTTTTGAATTTTTAATAATTTTGTCTTAAAATTCTAGAAAAAATTAATATCTGACACAAATCAGCATATTTTTTCAAAATTGTTATATTTTCAGAAAGATCTTTAAATTCTACAAGGGGTCCATTCTTTGTGTTTTAAATTTAGACATGATATAATAGCTCAAATAGTCAATTTAAAAAAAATGGTCTATTTTGATAAAACAGGTCTCTAGGGTACAAATGAAGACATTTTTCTAAAAAATTTTCATTTTTAGAAAGCTCTCTATTTTTTAGTAGGGGTCTCTATTCTAAATTTATATTTTTGTGGCCAAAATCATATCAAAAAAATCAGATCTTGTTGACTAGGTCAAATGCAATGCAAAAAAATTAAAATTTTGTGATGGGTATGCACTTATTTTTCATATGATTCAATGCATGATATGAGTTGTCATTTGGATTAATTTATGGTTATTATTGCTCCTAATAATTGATTTTTAGATCTAACCCTAGGGTTTTCATAAGTTGAATATACCTTGCATATCTTGTTTGCTTGTTGGCTTGTTGGAGAGTTCATAGCTTGCTTGCATAGTAAAGCTCAACAAAAATTGCTAAAAAATAGGTAAAATCTACTAAGCATGTTGCAAGGATCCTAGGTATTCTCCTTCATATAATGACATTTCGATTTGGGACTTAAAATAAATCTCTCTTGTGTCTAGCTTGGGTGATTCTTTTCATGCTTTTGTTTTACACACTTGCATAATTGATACTAGGTTGTGACCCCTTAAAGATTCATTAAGTAGTCTTAGATACTTGTGATTGATCCTGATTGCTATCTTGGGTTATTGGAATCACTAATCTGCTGACCCTTTATTTCCGCCCCGTGGTTGCAATCTCAGTGCCATAAAGGGGAGGGGTCAACAGGACAGAAGCGTTAAGTGTTCCACTTGGCAACCCTTTTGTGCTTTTAGGAACTCACTTGTTTTCTAAGTTGGGGACTCATTTTCAGCTTGTGTGAGGTGTTAAGTGTTCCACCTTGTGGACTCATCTCATATTCTCTTTAAGCGTTAAGTGTTCCTCTTTCTTCTTTTTGGGTACTTTTGGTAGATTTGCTTTTGGGAATATAGCTGTGCTCACATAGTAATTAGGCCCTATTAACACTATTTGTGATTCTTGAGAGATTGGATTCCCAGTGAAATCCTCCTTGACAATAGAATCCTTGTAGGTAGGGAGGATACTTAGTGCATTTCACATTCAACTTGGTTAGTGCATCTTCTCTTATTGATCGATACATTCTCTCCTAGGAGAGGTTGATAGATCACGTGGGGTAGACATCACAAGCTTTGGTGAATCAAAATTGGTTAGTGCATCTTCCCTTATTGATTGATACATTCTCTCTCCAGAGGGGTTGATAGATCATGTGGGGTTGATATCATAGACTTTGGTGAGACAAACTTTGTCTTAGCGTGTCGGATTAATCTGCTTGCTTTGTTTGGGTTAAAAGTGAAGAGGCATCAAAAACCTTGGATCTGGAGCCAAGTCCCCTTGTGGTATACTATTGTGAGTCATCTTTAGAGAGGGTTAACCATAGTGGACAATCCCTTCACAGGGAAAACTATGTTGACCAAACCTCAAGCGGTCATAGCCATTTTCGCCGTGGTAGTGACAGCCGCTATATAAATGTCCTTGTGGAAGAAATCTCCATGGGTATGGTTCATTGTTGGGTTGTCAGATCTCCCTCGTAGCTCCTGAATATTAAGTTCTTAGACTGTGTCAAAACCCTGGTGTGTCAGGATTGGATTTCACCCCTTTGGATCATAAAAGTTGCAAAGTCAAACCATTACTAAAAACCCTAGTGAGGCCAAATTTTCATTTTATAGGGTATATGTGCATTATTGCAAAAACATTTTTGGAACATACACAATTAGTGCTTCTGAGGATTAGAATGAATAAGTCACTTGATTGTTCATGCACAAGGTTGCTTTTGCCCTTGTTCATTGTTTTCAGACATGCTTGAAATCACTTGCTTGTTGTTTTGCATGCCTATTTATCTATCTGGTTATTGAAAATGGACAAATCTGTTACAATCTTCAAATCTGGACATTGAAATTTGCAAACAATCCGAATTTGAAAACTCAAAATTTGCAAAATCTGAAGTCAAAAGTCATCTCAAGAGGTCAAAAAGTCATACGAGTTTCCTTCAAGTGTCATTTCATTACAACCCATCTGTTGTATGATAGCAAACCCAGTGTCGTACGAGTTTTCATGCCAGAAAATTCTCAAAGTCAAAATCTTGCAACTATCATATGATATTGTCAACTATTGTTTCATTGCAACCCATCTGTCGTATGATTGAGTACCCAGTGTCGTACGAGTTTCCATGCCAGCAAATTCTCAAAGTCAAAATCTTGCAATTATCGTATGAGATTTTCAACTATCATTTCATTTCTACCCAACTGTCGTATGAGTTTTGCAATTGTCATTTCATAGCATACCCACTGTCATACGAGTCTGTAGAGTGTTGTTTGGGAAATTTTTTTAAGTTGTCAAAAAATTGTCAGAATAGCCAGATATTTAGCTTTTTCAGCCTAATTTCAGAATCTATCATACAAATCACGGTGTCAAGAATAGAGCAGTAAGTATTGAGAATCAGTACACATGTCTCAAAGAATCAGTACACATGAGGAAGAAATTATGATCATTGCTATGATGAAGCAACTGCAAGCTATGCAAGTTGAACTTAACAATCTTAAGAAAGAAAAGGAACCTAAAGAGTTCTCCATGGAAGCTCTATGCCCTTTTCCATTTGATAAAGACTTGTACATGTCACCATGCCCCCGAATAGAATTTGAGCAACATGATAGCCCTTATGATACCTCTTCCACAGAGAGTGACACATCCAACTTTGAAGACTATGATGACTATGATGATAGACAATGTAATGATACCTATGACACCTCTATTCCTAAGAGTCCTCCTTGTCGTTTGTTCCTACTTACTGCAAATGGGCCATCACATTGGATAGATCGTGATGGTGATCCATATGATTTTGATTTTGAAAGAGACTTTGATGGCTTTTGTGGACAATACCTTGATTATGATCCATCTACTACTGCTGAGGACTATAAAATGCATCGTACTAGCTTGAAATGTCAATACTATAAGTATCTCTCCTCTAAGAACTCTCAGGCTGAAAATAAAGATTACACTCTCAAGCAAGATCATGTTAATGCTGAACCTTTGTCTAGTGATGGTTCCCTTCCATCCCCTACTTCCTCCAATACCCATACATTTCCTAAAGCTTCTAAGTCTTTCAAATCTTTCACAGAACCTTCATCTGATACAAGCCCTGATGCTTTTCATGCGGTTCCCTATAGTTATCCTCAAGGGCTACCTCTTAAAGAAACTCAAGCTAACCTTCACCTGGCTGCAAATACTTTCAATGATGCTAAACCTAAAGAGCTTAAGTCTTCATATGCTATAATTCCTACTTCAGCTAGTCCTCCACCATCTCTTCCAAAGTCTTCCATATAATCCCAACATGCTTCCTTGTCCTTAGAAGTGGCTCTATGTCAAGAGGACTCTAAAAATGATGAAGAAAAGAACATAAAGAAAGATCAAGATCAAGAACCCTCCATGTCATCCAATCCCTTTCGTGATGTCTCTTATCCACTTCATGGTTCTTATAATCCTACATACCCTTTCCAATGCATTCCATCATGTCTTAAGTCTTCTCCTAAGCAAGATCATGATGCTACTTACACTGTTGAGCTTATTGACAATCAAAATAACCTTACTACACTTCCAATTTTCAAAGATGATACTTCCATTAAGGTTATTGAAAATGGTGTTGTTACTTCCGATGTTAAGCCTATTGAAAATCAAGAAAAAAATTATGCGCTTATGCTATCCAAAGATCCTTGTCAAGATCAAAGTCTTCCATCTTCTTGTTCTACCATTCCATGTTCATTTCCACTTTCTACTCTTCCTAATTCTTCGTAAGCTTTGAAAAATCCTATCAAAGATGGTGCTCATATTCAAGATGTCCATGATTCTATTGAAAATTCTAACGCTCACTCTAAAGATGCTGATATTCTTGGTTGTCATATAGATGCTGATGAACTTATTGATTATCCTTTTCTATCTTCCACTTCCATCCTTGGACCTCCTCCACCACTACTAAGGGCCTCACGTCTGCCTTCCATCTTGGATCCTTACATACCTCCATCTCCTATCTTTCCTCAAGATCAACATAGATGCATACCCTTGAATCCTTTTCATCCACCAACCCATCTAAACTAGTCATATCCTCCTTCCACAAGTCCCAAGTCTTTTGGAAGTAACTTGAATGTTCAATACAAGAAAAAGAAGCAATACAAAAATCCATCAAAAAGAGAAGATCAACATGTCTCCTCCAATAGACATGGAAATATAAAGTCAAAAGAGATATCTAAGAAAAAAACTACAAGACAAGTATGGGTTCCAAAATCTATCATTGAAGATATTCTCTCTAGATCATCAAAAGGAAATAAAAAGCCTATGGCTATATGGATTCCAAAGTCTCTCTTGAAAGAGTCTAGGGTTGAGAAAAAAATGAAATTGACATTCAAGCTTCCAAAGGCTTCCACTACATCTCCTTCCAAAAATATTCTTCCATTTCATGTGCCCAAACCTCAACTTCTGCTATCCATTCACCATATTCCTTCACGTATTCCTTCATTCATGATTCCTCCACCCTCTCACCACCCTTCAAGGTGTGTGTTGATGTTGATCTTTCCTTCCTTTCCATCTACCCTTTCACAATCCTTCCATTCATTATCCTTCTACCTTCTATCCTTTTTCCTCTTTTGCCTATTCCTCCTATCTTCCAACCTCACTCGCTTTACATAAAACCTTATCCTCCATTTTCTCTTCCATCTCCCTTTCCCTATCAACATCTTTGAGCATATCATTTTGAATCCTTGGCATATCATGGTTTATCTTTTCAAGGAGCATTATCTAAAAAGCTTGCCTTCTTCCAAAAAAAAAGAGAGAAATAAAAATAAAAAATAAAAAATTTGAAAATGTGCCTTGGTGAGAACCTGGAAACAAGCACCTTGGTAGCAAAAGTAAAGAGAAATAAATTCATCCTATGGTGAAAACCACTTCCTTGTGGTGCCTTGGATAAGTACCATGATGAAAACCTAGCAATCAGGCATCATGCGTAATTCTTTAACATATTTCATCCATTCCATCTTCTCTCTTTGATCTTGACAATGTTGATCTATACATGAACATTTGGATATCTTGTGAGCTATCTTACAATGATCTTGTTTTCATTCCTTTCATGTTTAGCCTTAATATCTATTGCTATCCTTTTCCCCTTTGGTCTTGATCTAAAAAAAAGAAAGAAAGAGTAAAACACGGTGCTATGAAGCCTCTTGACATGTCTACTCCTTTGGATTGCATCCTTTCCTATTCTTGCATTATGATTTTGTGACTTATCCTATGCTAGCCTTTCATTGCTTGTCCAAATGCGCTTTACATAAAATTTTTTCCCTAGCTTGGGTATTCTTGAGGAGTTTTCCCTTGAACATTTATTCCCTTCATTCTCCTTCATTCTCTTGTCTTCCATCTCTTCCACCAGCTTGCCAATCCCTCTTGTTCTCCACCTTGCTAAACATTGGGACTGCATGATATGATCTTGCTTGGGAGTTTGCAATGGAAAAAGATGCTATCAAGTATACCAAGTATCAGAACAAGTATCAGAACTAGTATCAAAACTAGTATCAGAACCAGTATCAGAACAAGTATTAGAACAAGTATCAAAACAAGTATCAGAACCAGTATCAGAATAAGTATCAGAACTAGTAATAGAACAAGTATCAGAACACCTACTCGGGCTACTCCGTTTGCTTTAGTTTATGGGTCTAAAGTGGTACTACCTATTGAGGTTGAAATCCCATCACTAAGAATCAGAATGCATGGTCTAGTAACTGATGATGATTACAGAGTATCTAGGTTGCAAGAACTTGAACTACTAGATGAGTGCAGATAAGCAACATATGATAATCTCAAAGTATATCAAAAGAGAATGTCTAGAGGCTACAACAAGAAAGTCAGACACAGAGAATTTTAGGTTGGTGATCTAGTCTTGAGAGAAAATCCTAAAAATCAATCCCATCAAGAACGCAAGGGGAAGTTCGAACCCAACTGGCTGGGTCCCTTTATCATCATTGCTACTTTTGGCTCTGGTGCCTATCAACTCTCAATGACTGAAGGAGAACGGCTCTGAGAACCAATCAACGTTCTCCATCTGAAGAAATTCTACGCCTAAGGCATTCAGTCTATGCTAAAATGTCCTGAAAAAATCTTTAAAATCAGAAAAAGTCCTAAGAAAATAAACATCTTGGTGAAAACCTAGCAATAGGCGCCTTGATGATTCACAAAAAAATCAAAAAATATCAAAAGTACAAAAAAAAATTGAAAAAAATGAAAAATACAAAAAAAAAAAAAAAAGTGCATTGGTGAAAACCTGGAAACAGGCGCCTTGGTAGCAAAAATAAAATCTTTGCCAAGATGGTGAAAACCCGGCAAATGGGTGCCACTTGTTTCAAAATGCTCCATCTATCAGCACAATCTTGGTCTTTCCTAGCTTTTAGTCTTGCTTTCATTTGTACATATCTCTCGGTTTGTTTCTACATTCTTGTTTTCAGTAAGTTGGTTTGTACACCAATCTGCTCAAGCGTCTGTATCATATCAATGTTCAAACTTGGGGGCAATCACATGTCATATCCTATGGTCTCCCATGAGTCTTAGACGTATCATACCTAGTCAAAGTCCTTTGAAGCTATATCTGAGTTAGTTAGTCAGTCTCCTCTCCAGAAAGGATTTTGCATCTACAACAATGCAATCAAACATCAAAACTCAACTGAAAACAATCTATGCTTTTTACATGCTTTTATCTCCTTGTATGCTTACTAATTCACATTGAGATTTTTTCATATTGTGTCCCTTCGAGCTCTTTGATGATGTCCTTTATAGGATTTAGAGAGTGATGACTGGGGGCATAATCTTTTTTTTGTCTTCTACTTGTATGTGAAAATCTAACAACTTTGGAAATTCTGGATTGAAATGGTGTCTGACTATAAGAGCCTCTATCTCGAATTGGATGGCCATGCGTACCTCGACCATTGATACCCAGACAATTCAAGGAAGTTTGATCTAACTATTGTCTTTTTGAGTAAGTTCTTTCTCCTACTGTGGAACGCGATCTTGCCTAAGGATGTGAACGATAAAGGGTCACTACGGGTAATTCACATTGGATTTAGAATGATCTCTTGACTGTTTGATGTGTTTGCAATGCAAGGAGTATTCCGGTCATCATGACATTTATGTTTTGATGCTTATACAAATTTCTATATCAAAATGGACATGATATTCAGGTCATCCTGGTGTTTATGCCTTGGTACCTATATCTAATCCGACATTCCAAAAATAAAATCAATATTCATGTCCATGGTTGTTTGACCAGTGGGGGTTGTATTGATTCTTGCGCATACAAATCAATATTCATATGTCTATGGTTTTTTTTAGCTAGTGGGCATTGTATTGATTTATCCGATTACCTAAAAGTTCAATGATGATAACAAATCGACATATGATCAGTGACTAGGTCCTAGGTCTTAGGTTGCATTTCATATTGCATGCTTCTTTGCATTTTTCATCTTTGCATGATCTCACAATGACTAAACGAACTTCAAAGCTTAAACAATTCTTCATATCAATTCTTCAAATCTAACAAGAGCCGAATCTCACACAAAGGTTCCTCCAACGAAGCAGCAAGTAGAATCCTTTTTCGGGATCAAAATTCAAATCTGAGATCATTCATATTATTAACTACTTGCATAATCTACCTTCAATCATCACAGAAATCTAGTATTCAACTTAACTGATTATCTAACATCAAACTATCAAACTTTTAACTTAGTCACCCATGGTCAACTCATGGTCAAACCTAGTCAAACTTAGTCTCTAGGACCTCTAAATGATGTAGAATGCATTCACTGGATGTGTTTAACCACTTCTCAAATCAATTAACATGCTTCTAAACTCTCAATGCTGACTTTTCTTGTCAGATTTCAATTTTAATCCCGAAGGGGGCATCGTATTGCACATCATTCAAAGTCTATATATCAAATTCTATCAATATCTTCCTTAGTAATCAAGACAAACAATCACGTCTAGTTACTGATTCATCAAAAGTCCTCATCGCTCGGGGAAAATTTATCATCACTTGGGGCATATCAGATTCATCAAGATCCATATCAATCTGGTATTCTCCTAATCTTGTAAACTGTATCAGTTTTTGCAACCATCGGGTCATAGTGTTCTTTCCTTGGTTCTTCGGCAACTAAAGGATTCAGATGTGATACCTGCTAGTTCTGCTAAGACAATCAAGTCTAGAACCGGTCACTCACTTCTTATCAATCCTAAGGTTTGGAATCAGGCATTTTGCCACTTTTTTGCAATCATAGGTTCATTTTCTGTTATAGTGAACATTATCTTTGGTCACTTAGGACCTATTATCTCCATGTCAAATCAATATCAATCAGCTTCTGTCTCATATCAGTTATCAATTTCAAACATCAGTTTCATATCTTTATCAAGCACAAACTATCTTTGAACCACTGCGCTTCACACAATAATTCAAAGAGGGGCAAAATGTAATACCCCAAAAATGGGCTATAAGTTCATTAATCTCTTACATCTTTAATTCAAATGAAATTGACATCAAAGTCCTAATCTAAGGCACATCTAAACATCATCGAATCATAATTGATTATCTTAAATTTTGCATCAGGGAATATTCCTAGTAATATTCCTAATCATCATAATTATCTTTAATTTTATAATTATTGGGCAATAAATCACATTTATCCTAAAGTTTGATTAATTGAATATTTTCATATTTAATTAATTAGATTTAATATTTGCCACTTAATTGTTTAATTAAATTTAATTCTATCTATTATTAACTATATTATTTAAATTTTGACAATAAATCCAAAATCTTATGAATAATTGATTAATTCTTATTTAATTAATTAAAGCAAGTTGTTATTATTTAATAATATAGTTTTTAATAAAAGTTTGATTAAATAATTGATTAACCCATAAATCAATTGTTTTATTTTTAAAAGCAGTTAAGTTGGAAATAAATCACTTTATTATTAAATTAATTCATAAATAAAACATGCACAATCAAGAAAAGCAGACAACTATCAATTATCAATTAAAGCTAAACTCTATTTTGAGTTAAAACTTAGCTTTTGCATGTTTTTTTGAGTTAATTATCCTTTATTTAAAAATAACTCAAAAATCAACCTAAGTTATTTGAGTGATTTGTGGTTTTTTTTCCCATGCACCTCCAAAGCCCTAGATTTCTATAAAATCAAGGCTTCAACTCATCTCAAATCATCTCATAATTTTGCAAGCTTACTTTGCCAAAGTCATCTACGAATTGCACAACTATTTTGAAGAATTGGAATTTGGAGAATCAAAGCTTATTGCGAATCAAGGCTATTGTGAGATCAATTTGTTTTTTTTTTACATTCATTTAGATTCTTTTTTATATCATTGTTAGATCAATTCATAGCATATCAGTTTTTACATATCATTTTTCATATCATTGCATAGAAAATACCAAAAAAATAGATTAATTGCATTCAATTCCATATCCATCTTTTGCATTCAAATCCTTCATTTAGGTGTCATCTAGGTCACTAATCTCAATAGCAATCTGAGAACATTAATCTCGCACCTACTAGAAGGCAGTAAATCACTTGGTTAAATTAGATTTTAATTTTGCATGATTTTGATTATAGCTAACCTCTAATGTTTTACTAAAGTGTTGTGTCTACAGATCAGGTACAATTTTCACACACACAAAGTTGCCTCTAGCTTTAGGCTAGGATGAAAGAATAATTGAGCAGGATGCATTCCTGAATGATAATTTTGTCAATTCTGATGAATTTAAAAGATTTTTGATCTGGCACAAGCAACAACAGGTTGCATCTAATTTACAAATAACTAAGGAGGGTCAAGTGCCTAATGAGGCAATACAACAATTAAGATAATATGACCCAGAGGCTAAAAGCTTTACTCGAGATGAGGCCAAGAAATTAGTTAGACAGAGTAACATGCTACTTGTGCCTGGATGGAGTTTGTATTCTAATTTTATTATAGACCAAATAAAGAGACAGGAAGATGTCACTCTATCTTCAGAGACCCAAGTAGGGGATATAATCAGAGGATTTGGTTATAGCCCAAAGAATCAAGCTTTGGCTATGTGGAGTCTTTACCCTAAAGAAAAGAAGCCACAACTTTTGAATGTAAAAGAGTAGATGGAAGGTGACAAGATTATGTGGTCTATCCACAATACTAGGGACCTTGAGATATCTCAGGTCTTAACCCAATTTGCCAAATTGAATGAAGACAAAACAAAGTAGATATCTGAGAGGTATGGCTCTCTTTTAAGTGATTATAGTGCCCTTGTAAAGGATAGGGATTTACAGATAATAAAAGTTACAACATTAGAAAAATAGGCAGAGGAGCTACAATTACAAATAATTAATACTCCTGTGGTAGTTCCTGCACCTCCTGAGCAGCCTACATTAACAGAAGCACAAGGAATGATAGAGGAAGAGGTGGCAGCAGAGTTGAAGAAGATTAATGAGGAGAAAAATGAGGCTATATTAAAGGCCCTTTTGAGTATCTTGCAGCACAAAATGAATATAATCAAGGATAAATTTGACCTAGTTTTTAATGCTTATGGAAAATTGCTTGAATTGCAAAAGGAGGTCAATAATTATGTGCAAATTTTGAGTGGATTTCATATAGTGTGGTCTATCAGAGCACCACTTTTTGAAAGATTGATTTTGGCTCAATCTTTGGGGAGTGACATACCGGAGACAGTTGTAGGAGTTGGTTAGGAGATTGACAAAATTAAAGCCATATTACCACTTTTCAAGGGTAAGGCAAATCTGATTGAGGCTAAGATAGCCATGATCAGCTCCTATTCCAACAAATTCATCCCTTCAATTTTGAGTACAGATGGAGTCATAAAGAGTCTTGATTAATGGAGATTGGATGCTGATCTTCTATTGCCTAGGAAAGAGGCATTTTTAGGTGAAGATAATAATGTTGATTTGGAAAGCTTCAACAAGACCTTAGATGAAGCTATTAAGGTGGAGGTAGATCTCACCAAATTTGTTGCAGATGTCAAGGCAATTACGGATGCCAGGTGGGAGAGACAAAAAGCATAGGTGCAACTTGTCCAAGACTTTAATTGGCCATCAAATGAATAGGTAACTGCATGGGATGAATTGACAAAGCCCAAAAAAGTTAGATCTGCCATAATTGACTTGGACATTTTCGATGAAGATTGATAAGGACATTTGACACACCTAACACCTGATCTGAGAATACAGGGATGATAAGCTATCATTTAAGAATGGTGTAGGTTAGCCTGAAACAACGGTCACCATATCTCATTAAAATCAAGGAGCTATCATAAATATTTGCAGTTGAAGGTGTCAATTTTGAAGCGGCCAAGGGTGTACAATAGTCCAAGGAAGTCTTGTCTTTCCACTGCCTAAGGGCTTGTTGTACTTTATTTTTAATTTATGTCTCTGATGGTTTTAGGGTTAGGTTTTTCAACCATCCGAAGCTTGTTGCATTCCCATTAATAAGGGAATTCCAAGGTGGTTGAAAAGAGAGGTATATATAGAGTTGTTGACTCATTTTTGGGGTTGGTCGAAGAGATAATAGAAAAATTGGAACAAAATTGCTTTGAAGTAGATTTCCAAGTTTTGTGTCTGATCTTCTGAGTAATAGAATTGTGAATGTAATTGGCAAGTTGATTATAAATACAAATACACTGCAACTTCTGCCATGTATTGTTGTTGTCTCTTTTCTTTTATATTGTACTCTTGTATGTTTTACATGTTAAGAATTTAAAATATACCAGTTGTAAAGTGACTTGCTTGACTGATTTATGAGTTTCTTTCAAGGAAAGAATTAAAAGTTCTCATATTTCATCTTGAAGAGTAAATATATTTGTACAGATTTTTTTTTATGACAATAGTGTTTGGTTAATAGAATAGTTTGTAAGGCAATCTATTTGGATTTGCAGTTGGTATGTAAGGCATACTATTGTATTTCTTTTAGAATTTACTTGTTGGTTTGCATTTTGACTCTGTTGCCCATTAGATAAGGCACTGGTTTGGTGTTTGTGTCTTATGATTTTATCTTTCATAGATCTTAGAAGAGAAATTGAAACTTTCACATCATTTACCAATACATTTTCATTTCATGTTTATTGCATAGAGTAAATTGGACTGTTCCTAAGGCTTACAGTCCATATTTCTTGATTCCTTGAAGAGAGAATCATCTAGGTTGTCCCTCCTTAAAAGGAAGAAGGATGAGAATCCTTAAATCACCGATCTTTGTTTTATTTACAATCATGTTTTGCCTGGTTAAACTCTGCATTGAATTGATCATGGTCATTGTTGGCATTAAGCATGATTTTCATTAGTGACAACACTTATTCAGAACAGAGCACACCGAGCAGAAAAGAGCATACCGAGCAGAATAGAGCATACCGAGTAGAACAGAGCATACCGAGTAGAGCTTACCGAGAAGAATAGAGCTTACCGAGTAGAACAGTGCATACCGAGCTCACAAAGTTTCACAGTGTTTACCAAGTGCTGCATGGTTAAACAGGAAATTTAGTTTCTACCGAGTAACACTATATCTATCGAGTCTCTAGTATTTACTGAGTTTGAAACTACGACCGAGTGGTTAGTATGGATTGTGCCTCCACTTCTACCGAGTGCATGATGATGCTGAGTAATGCAGTGGACGCTAAGTATTAGAAAGTCACCGAGTTAGTTTGTAGTAACCGTGTAACTATATTTGGGCCGACTCAATAATATTTGTGTTTACTTGTTTAAGAGCCAACTTTGTAATTGTTTTGGAATTGACTTGGATTGATATATAAACAAT
The DNA here is from genome assembly GCA_027943335.1 of Chamaecyparis obtusa. Taxonomy (NCBI): domain Eukaryota; kingdom Viridiplantae; phylum Streptophyta; class Pinopsida; order Cupressales; family Cupressaceae; genus Chamaecyparis; species Chamaecyparis obtusa. The sequence continues at coordinate 2,009,760 of BSBK01000647.1, read as the reverse complement.
GTTTTATGTCATATCCAAAAGAAGAAATAGAGAAGTATGAAAAAGAGAGAAACGCTGAGATAAGCGAATTACAAAGGGCTACAACAGTATATGAAGAAGAAAAGATCTATCCATCACAGAAGGTGATTAGTACATCAGAGAATCTCAATCAGCAAGTATAGTTGCAAGTAAGAGATCTACTGTTTCATCCTAACAGGTGAATCAGCTTGAAATCCTTTAACCGGGTAGACTTAACAGTCTTTGTAAAATCTCTTGACTGAGTGCATACTTCATTGTATGTTTGTAAATCCTCTAACAAGGTGGACCTAGCAGTCCTTATTGCTCCTAACAGGGTAGATCATCAGAAGTGATCATTGTAAGCCTTAACCAACAAACTTTATACTGCAGTATTGAAGTTTTGTGGGTACCATCCCCACCCTAGTTTTACTTTCTACTTGGAAGGTTTCTGGGTCACCAAATCTCTATGTTCTAAGTGTTATGAATGTTTTATTCTTTCTATTACTCATGCATGTAGTTAGATTATCAATCTAATATTATTAAGATCTGAATCTATTAAAAGTTTTGAAGTTACTGATTCACCCCTCCCCTCTCAATAACCTCGATAGTCTTGAATATTTCCATCAATTGGTATCAAAGCTTAGTGGATCTCAGAATAAAGTTTGACAGCTTGAGAAAAGATTCAAGACAATGGAGATATTCAAACTGAACAAAGTAATTGAGAATGAAAAGCTAGATCTGGAAATGGCCATAACTCAACTCAAAGAAGCAAGAGAGAATCTTTCCCTTTCCCTAAAAAGAAGGAAGGAACTTGCAAATCAGACCAATGACCACCAGTATGTTAAAGAAAAGATTGAAGAGTTTTTCCCTTCAAGCAGCTCAGATGAAGCAAACAATGCAATCAAAGAACTTCTAGAAAAGAGTGGATCTCTGCAAGAAGAAGTGAGAAAATTGAAAAGAGAACAGGAAATTCAGTCAACAAGATTCTGTGAAGTCTTGGAACAAAGAAACAAGATGAAAGATGAAATAGATGGAAAGAACAATGAAATCCAGAATAAAACCCTTCAGCTAGAAAATCTTATTGATCAAATCTCCAATGCAAATGAAGAAATCTTGACTCTGAGATCAGAAAATGAAAATATGAGAGAAGAGCTGAGATCTGAAAAGAAAATCAATTTAAGAGTGATGAGTGAGCTAGATGCTGAAAGGAAAATCAATGAGAGAATGTTGAAATCTCAAGAAGATATGAATCAGGTGTATGAACGAAACCTTCATAGGCAAAAAGGAAAAGTAGGACTTGGATACAAAGAGGAAGGTGAATCCTCCAAACAAGGTACTCAAAAGAATCAGAAACCTACCTGTAATCACTATGGAAAAATTGGTCATACTTCAAACAAATGTTGGAGCAATGGAAAAGCAAAATTCAATGGAAAATGCTACAATTGCAATCAGCTTGGTCATAAAGAAAATGAATGCAAGGAGAAACCAAGATTTAAAGGCAAATGTCACAAATGTAGCGAACAAGGTCATAAGGCATCAGAATGCAGAACTAAAACACCCAATCCAGTGGAACAAATTATTAAAGAAATGTTTGGTTGGGATTACAACACTTGGTGTAGATGTCATTACTATGGAGAATATGGACACATTGGCATGAATTGTGTAAGGCACCACTTGAGAAAAAGGGATTCTACCATAAGATGTTATAAATGCACTAAACTTGGTCATATAGCAAAAAACTGCATGAATGCTAGTGAAGTTGAAGATAGACAGAAGGAAAAAGCAAATAGCATTAGGAAGCAGATGAGACAGAAGTGGATTCCTAAACCTACCGAGCAAACCAATCCTGAAGTCACTCATGAAGGGAGTGGCTCTATGAACTCTAACTAGTCTCCAAGAAAGCACTAGAACTGTATCTTCATAGACATATTACAAAATAGTTCCTGAACTAAAAGGAAGATTGATCCAAATCAGTATGCAAGATATAGCAGGATCACAAGAAGGTCGGTATCAGTTACCACCAAGCAAGGTCAGGAGTAACCTAACTTCATTTGGTTACCGAGTAAGGTCAGAGAAGCATGAATTCATATGATCACTGAGTTGTGGAGTCTTCACTGAGAAATTAATTCATAGTGGATGATAGCCTATCTAATTCAATACCCTAATTCGTACTAAGCATTAATGACAAAGTTTTAACAAAAAGAGTGAAATCAAGTTCACTATTCACTGCGAACAAAAGTCTCCTAGTGCAATCAAGCATTTCAAAGCATATTTCAGCAAGATATTCTCTTTCCTCGAAGAATTTACTATGTTCATTGAGCTAACATGGCATCATCCAGTGCTAAAGTGAAGAAAGGTTCAGAAATGTTGGTTCATGGAGAATGGAAAGCACTAGATTTCAAACTCGTGCCCGCAGTTGCCGGAACCCTAGACCCGAGTGGAGCTCAATCTTAGATTCCTCCTAAGGTACTCCTTATTAATGATATTCACATTCATTTTAAGTATACAATTCAAGAGCTTGGAACCCTAGAGATAGATACTATTCATGAGGAACTATGTGTCGATGGTGTTCTCAAACCAGAGAATCAACATTTGGAAGATAAGGGTTTAGTTCACATCACACACTTGCCTCAGAGATTTCAGATAAAATGGGTCAGATACATCCTTAGTCGAGTACATGAAGGTAAAATATGGCTTGAGAAACCAGTAGAGATTATGAAGAAGATGATTCACTAAAACATTGGTCTTCCCATGCTCGACAAGGAAAAATCTACAAAAACCCTAGGTCGGTCGGAACTGGAAGAGAAAACCCTAGCCGAGTGGGATGGTAGAGGTATGAAGATAAGCAGAATTACTAATGCAAAATTGAAGTTTGGTATACATATCGTAGCTCACAAGATATGCAGTTCAAGTCGGCAGAACAGTGTTCTGTGTGAAGTAGTTGACCTAGCGTATAAAATTGTAAAGAACAATTTGTCATTTGACCTAGTAGATCTTTTGTTGAAACAATTCAACAAGAACATGGAGAGCATCCAAACCTCAAAGAACAATCCATGTAAGTTTGGCTCACTGTTGGTTTGTTTATTTTTCTATGCTCAAAATTTTTTCCCATCAAAAGGCACGGTAGTATGGAGAAAAGATGTTCCAGTTCTTTATCAGATGAATGAATACATTTCAAAAATGGGTGACAATTTTGAAAGCATAATGGATAACTATTTTGAATCATTTAAAGATAAAATGAACAATAGATTCTGGATTCCATAGAAGTTGGTGGAAGATTACAAAGATGATATTTGTTTCATGGTGGACTGTGATAATATGTATATACAGGTAGCAAAACTAAGGATTGTACATGTGAAACCTCTTCCCTATGAGGTAAATATTGATGAAACCAAGAATATTATTAAAGCCCTAATTAATCAACCTATTAATCCAAAGGCACCATATTTTGGGACATATGAAGAAGCTAAGGAGAGAATTGAGCTTAGTATAAAGCTTCCACAGGTGGTTAACAAAGGAAGAAAGAGGTTGGTCAAAATACAAGGTAGCACACCTCTAGTGTCAACCGAGGAAAAAGAAGAGGACCTTGAAGAAGAAGAAGAGAAAAAGGATGAGGAGGAAGAAGAACAAGAACCAGCAAAGAAGAAAGGAAAAGTAGTTATCACCAAGGCACCCAAGCAACCCTCTGCAGTATTTACAAGAAGGAGTGCAAGAGGCAAGGTAGGCAAAGACAGTGAAGAAATAGTATTCAAAAGGCCTCCTCCTTCATTAAAAGAAAAGATCAAGGATTTGAGAGAAGGATCTGGAATTGCAAACTTCAAATCTCTCAAATATGAAATCAGATCTGAGGAAGAGCAGCAAGAAATTGAAGATGCTGTTATTGAGAAAATAGGAAAATGGAAATACTCACCTGAAGAGATAGCTTCTCAAATCCCAGGAATTCTGCTAAGTAAAATTAAGTTGAGATGGTCCAATGCAAGACAAACTATTAAGGACATCTATGCTCAAACCATGAGGCAATTTTTGCCAAGTTTGAAAAATGCTGAAATTAATAAGGCATTGATAGATAATGAAAATAAGTTGACACTCAAATTCAATAGTTGTTTGATTTTGATTAAAGATATTGAGTCGGTTGTGAAGAGTGCCACTACCACATGGAAAAACATCTATAATCTTCACAAACTAAGTACCGAAACTATGATAATCAAGGATATTGATGATGATAGTGATGAACATGAAGAAGATACCGAGGTAGACAAGCAAAGTGATGAGGAAGATAATATTGTTCGGATAGCTGCAGAAGTCATTGCCTCACTTCCTCACTCTCTAGCAAAAGTTGCTACACCTAGCACAGAGATAACTTCAAGTATGATTGTGACAACTTCCACAGATGCATCAAATGTCAAATCATCACTAGCACAACTCAATGTACCATCAACATAAATGGCTACCACCTCTTTTACTGAGTTGCAGTCTCCTGTATCTACTTCAGTACCTACTTCCATATCAAGTTTTCTAGTAGTAAGTACTTCAATTTTGGATACTTCAGTAAGTATTTTAGTTTTTTATTCTACAATTGTGAATACTTCAGTTTTGAGCCCTTCAAGTACACCAGTCGGTAGTTTATCATTTTTCATAGCTAGTCCTACAATGTCTACAATAACTTCTACAAAGGCATTAAGTGCAATAATAGTTGATCCTAAGGCTCAACTGAGTACAAGATTTTTGAGTAAGAATGTAGAAGAGGATATAGACTTAGATGAGGAGATAGAGATTCTAAAATTAGACTTTGCAAATCTTTCAGCAGACCAAATGCAAAACATTGGTGAACTCCTCCAGAAGAAAGCAAAGCAGAAGAAACTAAAAGAAGAAAGGGACAAGGAATATAAAATTATTGAGGATGCAAAAGATATTTTGTCAGAAGCATTAGGTATTAAAGTTGATTCCTCTCAACATATTTTGTTATAGTTAGTTGAGGAAGTGAACAAGTTCCATGAGGATTCCTCTGTGTCAGAAAAGATTCTTGAGAAAGCCGAGGAAAAGTTTGACAATAAAGTGCTTGAGAAATGTTGCTCAGCATATAGCTATTAATCAGGCAGAATTATCTTCAGTTTTGACAGATATTGAGTCCTCCTACTCCAATGTTACCTCACTTTTTGCTAAGCTATGTAATGTCACCGAGTTCACTACAGAAGTCAAGGATAAATTGAATAAGATGGAAGAGGATCTGAAGGACAGTGTACAAAAGTTGCAACTTGAACCTAGTTCAAGCTTTGCACATCATATGAAAATCACATTCCTATCAAATAGGCAGTCAGAATTATTAAAAGAGGATACAAAGATCCGGTCAACACTGCTAGATATTCAGAACATGATCCTTCCCATCATGGACATAATGCAAAAAGACATTGTTCACTCAAAAGCATTACTCCATGACAATCAATTTTCCATTGCAGATCACATGATTGAACTCTCTACAGAAGTCCAAATTGCACTCCAAACATGCAAGATTCTACAAGAGAATTGGGACAGAACTCTGACACTAATCATAAAGGTACATTCTGATTTTCTTTCACATTTTGGATTCTCCTTGTAAAATACTTGTATATACACCTTTGGCATTATTGTCAAAAAGGGGGAGAAAATGTATAGGAGAAAGTGTATAAGATTAAGGTGTGTAATATGAAAGGGGGAGAAAGTACTCTATATAAGGGAGTCATGAAATATATAAATAGTAGTTTGACAAAGATAAATTTTGAAAAATTAAAAAAAAAAGATTCAGCATGATTCTTGTATATAAGTTTTGGCAATTAAGTGTTTTTGTCACTAATGCCAAAGGGGGAGATTGTTGGCATTAAGCATGATTGTCATTAGTGACAACACTTATTCAGAACAGAGCATACCAAGTAGAACAGAGCATACTAAGTAGAGCTTACTGAGTAGAATAGAGCTTACCAAGCATAACAGTGCATACCGAGCTCGCAAAGTTTCATAGTGTTTACCGAGTGCTGCATGGTTAAACAGGAAATTTAGTTTCTACTGAGTAACACTATATCTACTGATTCTCCAGTATTTACCAAGTTTGAAACTATGACCGAGTGGTTAGTATGGACCGTGCCTCCACTTCTACCAAGTGCATGATGATGCCGAGTAACGTAGTGGATGCCGAGTATCAGAAATTCACCGAGTTAGTTTGCAGTAACTGTGTAACAATATTTGGGCCGACTCAGTAATATTTGTGTTTACTTGTTTAAGAGCCGACTTTGTAATTGTTTTGGAATTGACTTGGATTGATATATAAACAATTTTTTATGTCATATCCAAAAGAAGAAATAGAGAAGTATGAAAAAGAGAGAAAGGTAGAGATAAGAGAATTACAAAGGGCTACAGTAGTATATGAAGAAAAAAAGATCTATCCATCACAAAAGGTGATCAGTACATCAGAGAATCTTAATCAGCAAGTAAAGTTGCAAGTAAGAGATCTACTGTTTCATCCTAACAGGTGAATCATCTTGAAATCCTTTAACCGGGTAGACTTAACAATCTTTGTAAAATCTCTTAACCGAGTGCATACTTCATTGTATGTTTGTAAATCCTCTAACAAGGTGGACCTAGCAGTCCTTATTGCTCCCAACAGGGCAGATCATCAGAAGTGATCATTGTAAGCCTTAACCAGAAAACTTTATACTGCAGTATTGAAGTTTTGTGGGTACCATCCCCACCCTAGTTTTACTTTCTACTTGGAAGGTTTCTGGGTCACCAAATCTCTATGTTCTAAGTGCTATGAATGTTTTATTCTTTCTGTTACTCATGCATGCAGTCAAATTATCAATCTAATATTGTTAAGATCTGAATCTATTAAAAGTTTTGAAGTTACCGATTCACCCCTCCCCTCTCAGTAACCTAGATAGTCTTGAATATTTCCAACAGGTCATATGCAGAATATTCTATAGATTGATGCATTAGAAGGGTTGATAGTAGATCAGTGTCCACTCACATAAAGACTATGTAATCAGATATCATTAAAAGGTAATACCTGCTTGAGTATGTGGAGCTCAAAAATGAAGGAGGATCTTATCCAATCCTCAGTAATTAGGTCTTTCTCTTGTTAGAATCTGTCTCAAGGAACATAAATTCAACCATCAGTTTGATCCTACAAGAAAAATCCCTAACAAGAACCATCTTGTTTCAGCCAGTCATCATGTTCAGTTATTTAGTGACTTGATGTGTGACTTTGAAGTTTCTCATGAGGATGTGCATATGAAATTGTTTGTTCAAACTTTAGAAGGTGATGCTGGAGACTGGTTTTCTTTTCTACCAGCATGTTCTATTTCATCTTGGAATGATATGCATTCAGCCTTCATGGAGCAATTTGGAGAAAGGGTAAGCATATCCGATTCTTATAGTAAGTTTTTGAAGATTCATAATGAGAGTGATGAACGTGTTCCTCAATTCAATATCAAATTTGCAAAAGTTCTAAATGGGATCCCTGAAATTTATAGACCCAATGATCAAGTGTGTGTAAGTGTCTACTTCAATGCATTTGATAAGAAAATGAATTACTTATTGAGGGATAAAGAACCTAAATCATTTTATCAGGAATTTATAACTGCAGTGGATATTGAAAATAATTTGAAGTATGGATTGACTAGAGGTCAATTTTCTATGAACATATGCCGGTATAATGAATGTGAAAGAAAAGAAGAATGTAGTGTTGATGCCACAGTTTCAAATCAGCATATCAACACCTCTATTGTAGTTTATAATCAAGTTGAAATGTCAAATTAGAATATGTGTATAAATGTTGTTGAGTCTTTTTCTATTGATGAAACATGTGTTCATGATGCTACAATAGTAAGATATATTTCAAACTTTGATAGAATTGAGCAATGTGCTGATATTTTGAATCATGAATTAGCTACAACAGTCAATTCTTGTAATGTTGATTACAAACATGATACCGCTAGTGTTTCTAGACATGAAGTTACTACTTATATATCCCAATATTATGCAAATAAGGAGGCTGAAGGTTATGTCTCTAATAATGAAATTGAAGTTTCTTATCCGACATTTTAAGAAGAGCTGGTAACACAAGATGAAGAATGTGATTGATATGAATATTAGTCACAGTCATAGGAACATAGTGCTAAAAGTGGTCATTCAAGTGAGAATGATCAAGGTAGTGATGTTGAGATGTTTTCGTATGAGTTAGATGCAACATGGGAAAAATAAAGTAATGATGGAAGTGAACACTCATTTGAAAGTGAAGGTATGAATTCTTTTTCAAAATCTGAAAATGAAAATGCATCTCAGTTTTTGCAATAGACAAATCAGTGTGAATATGAAGATTTTGAGAGTGATTTGTCCTCAAAGTATGAAGATAAGGAAACAGTGATTCAATGTGATATCAATGAGGTTGAACATGAAGATTTGAATGAAAGGTTATCCAATGGTTCTACATTAGATAATGAAGTTGTAGCATATAGCAAAGAGTTTAGGGGTGAATCATGGTCATGCCATTATGGTTATCCTAAACAAGGTAATGAAGAGGATGTAATTATGGACACTATATGCTTGGTAGGTGATGTTGACACTGAATCTTCATATAGTTCTAATTTTTCTTGATATGCTAAAAGTCTCCATGAAAATGAAATGGGTAGTGAGTTTAAAGTGTTTACTAATGCTTTATATGATGAGGATTTTGATGATGATCAGCCTATTTTTTGTCATAGCGTCCAAAGAGGAGTGTTACATGGAGTTATCAATCCATTGTTTGAAGAACACATGGAGGTTTTAGATTTAGTTGAGCTGGATGTAAATGATGACATATTGTCATACTACTATGAGAAATTAGAATTTTTTTCTTCCATGTGTGACAAAGTTTTAAATGATGATGTTGCATTTTGTGAGTTTGATGACGAAGTGCTTGCTAGAGTTGTATTTGAAGATCGACCAACATTTTTTAGTAAATTTAATAATGATTTATGTGATATGAATACTAATCAGCATTGTGATTATGGAGATGCATTGGGAGGTTTTGGAGTGGTTCTAGAATTTGATGATGATGATATGTGTGAGTATAAATCTAATTATTCATTTGAACTCCAACCGGTAACACTTGAGGATATGCAAAGTCAAGGTATGAATGATGCTTTTTATCAAGGAGAGTGAGACTTTTGTGTTTTTGATTGATAGTGTGAATGAGTCGGTAGATGAAGATCAGTTTCAATCTAACATTAGTAATCATGAGCATGCTAAGTCTTATTTTCATAGTGAGCAAGATGAAGAAAGTGTTTCGGGTTTTTACATGCACTATGAAAATGAAGATAGTTATTTTGTTTTGCCTAATGAGCTGATTGAAAGTATTGATATGCTTGGTGAAATAAATGGGAATGAAATGTCCAGCTTACCTCAAGAAGAAAGAAATGAAAATCAGGTATATGACAGAGGTAAGAGGTTTTGAGAACTTTCTAGTGACCCGGGGCCATCGTTTGTACATAGTACGGGTAGTTTTCTTGCTTTCAATAAAGTTGTTTGAGAGGTTTTGTGGGGTGGTCTACTTCTTCTAGAGATTTGAATCCTTTCCATACCCACATGGGGCATGCATCCCCAAATAGAACCACTGTTGGGACTCAAAATTGCATTCTCATTGTGAGTCGCAAGTTGAGGAATTTGTAAAAATTTTGCTCCTATAAATGCTTTTCATGCATATGTACCTGGCTTTCATTTTGAAGCCTATGAGGTGTTCTAGGTTTTTAACACACTCCATTCAATATGTGAATGCATTCTATGATGCTATTTTGTCATCCCCAGTCATTCGGTGAAGTCCCATTTTGAGCAGGTGTCAAATTGCACAATTCTACTGAAGTGTCAAACAGAGTACAGTAGCCCAGTTTGTCTTTGAATATGTTGCGTCCATAAATGTTTCATGACCCTCCACTTTGAGGATGTTTATTATGCATATCAAAGAGCCTATGTTCCAATTTTCAAGTCATTTCAAATCTATTTGATTTGGTTTCGAACCTCTCAAAGTTGGTAGTTTGTTGTTGTCATGCATTTGTGTAATGGTTCAAAATTCTAGAAGGGCCTGTTTGACTAGTCATATCTTTGACCCAGTTGACCCTATTGAGAAAAATCCTTTTGCATCATATTCCAGGGGTCAAATACTTCCTATGTTTCAATTTTGAAGTCATGACGAATCCATTTGCTCAATTTGCAAATGCGATTCCAAATACAACTTCTGTTGTTTTACAAGTTGTGAAATGTGCAGATTGATCTGTACCCCTATTCATGATGTTATAACTTTTGATCCATGATTGATGAGCCTAAACAGGTTGTACTACTATGTTCTCTAAAAATACTACAAGTGTGCCAAGTTAGAAGTCTTGATGAATCTTTTAGCATACTTTCACAGGGTTATTCCGCATGCACAAATCATTGTTTTACTACATTTCCCAGTTTGCAATTCTGAGAGCCTATCTTTGCTTGATTGCCAAATGCACCCTGTTATTTGTCATGAGCCCTAATTGTGGAATTATACACTTTGTATGAAAAAGAATAAATGCCCCTATTTTTGGATCCTGATGTCATGTTTAGCCTAGTTTTCAAAGCCGAATCTGAACCCAGTGTGTGTTTTCTTACATGTTTGATTTATAGGATAATTTGAAGTAGGCATGTTCAGAAATCAATATCTTCTGACTGGAAGTTCCTCATAGGCTGGAGTTTGGCATGCTGATGGAGTATGTTGGAAAGAATCAATGTCTTGGTTGATGGGTCTTGAAAGTTTCATCTAGTCAGTTTTAAAAGCTAGTTCCAGAGCCATCTTATGTGGTTTTTCGGTAGTGCAGATAGTTAGTACTTTTAGGATGTCATGTTTGGTCATTATTATCTTTTAGCTCAAGTCTTTTGTAGAAGCTTCCTTTGAGTGGTGTGTTATAATGATGGAGGTGAAAATGTGTGCTCGGTGGAATTTTCCTACGAGGTCATGTAGTTAGTTTCCAAGGCCAGTTCTGGAGGCCAGTTGGTGTCATTTGGCAATATTTGCAAATGATGAAAGAGGTTATATTCATATTTCTTCAGACTCTCAAATTTTACTCAAGAAACATTTTCAACTTCTCATGAGGGAACTGAAAATGATGTTTGTGGTATTAAGGGATGTGTTCAGTTTATGAACTAAATTTCAATTTGAAGTTGAGGTCAACTAGGAAATCTCATTTGAATGACTTAGAGAAAGGGGACAAAGTGCTTGGTGTGTAATGTATGGAGTGTGCAACCCAGTAAACAAATTAACACCAGTGTAAAGGAAGGCTAACAACTGCCAAATTTAACCTGCAAACAAAACACAAATATAGGTGAGTTATTTGAAAGGAGATTAACCAAATCAAGAGAGGCAACTTGTCAGCATTAAATAAATTAGAACATGAATCAAATCTTAATGCTTGCATAAGGAGGTGGAGCTACTTTGACTGAACTAGCTATGTAATGTTAGCAACATCATCTGGCAGAGTTGTCTGTGGCCCCTCTCAATGTTCTACACTCTCAGTCATAGCAAGAAATGGCAGCCAGCACAGTTTACTAGAGCAGTTGCCCGTCATGCTTTGGCCTGCGCAATGGTTTTGGGAGCTAGCTCTATGAGTGTAGCCTTCCGTGATAGCAAGAAGGAGCACTACCTGCAGTCAAATCAGGGTGCCTGTACAAACAATGTAGAGTGTGTGATTCCAGGGCATGACTTGAAGAAGTCTGCTAGCATATCAGAGACCCACACATTTGAAAGGAGACTGTGCACATTTTTAATAAAATGAAGAAGACTCTAGATGGCAAGGGAGAGATGTGTAAGCAGCATTAAAAGGAAGTCTACATAGTGCAAAGGGGGCTTTCATGCCAGCGTAAATGTGAAGACCCACACATTAATATCAATGGATTCACACAGAGGATTAAAGGCAAGGTGCTTGCATAAGGTAGGGGCCTCACACAAGTGGTGTATGGCTATGCGCAATGTATAGATGGTCCATCGTGGGAAATGGCCAATGTAAGGCTACTGGCATATTTTCTAATGTGCACACAAAATTGTGAGGCTCACGCAAGTGTTAGGGAGTGAGTGGACAATACGAAAGGGCTCACGTAGATGATACTTGGTTGGCCACGCATTGCAATAAAAAGGGGCTGCTCATGTGTTGAAAAGGGAGAGCTTGCACAAATGAAAGAGAGAAGAGGCCCCCACAAACCTTGGATATGCTGGCTGCTAAGAATGTTTTGGTGTATTGGAGCATAGCAAGTGTCATTTAAGATCTGCAGAGGAAAATAAAGATGGAAGCACATTTTGAACCAATGCTAGTGCATGAGTAAAACAAAACTAGAGTGAATGCCAAAGCATTGTCCAATAGAGTCATGCATAAACAAAGGGGTTGTGTGAATTACATGGGACATAAGGAAACTGGGAATCCATCATGAGGTTTCTTTCTGCTGATGTATAGTTTGGGCATTGTTTTAATATTTCAATGCTAGCATTGTAAGGCAAATGGAAGCTCACACATTGAGCTGGGAGGAAGGAGATTCATGCTTTATGTGTTTTTTCTTTTATCCCACATTCATCTTGTATGTAGATTTACAATGTTTAAATACAAAGGCACTCTCATACATTGTAAACAAAGAGCCAAGAGGCTCTTGGTGGGCCCTCTTGTTTGGAGATCTCTATGCGTGGCAGGCCCCCTAGTTTTGATGCCCAATATTGAGAAAGTTTTAAAAACCTCAAAAACAATGATCCCACATGCATGTCGAAATATAACTGACATGAATAAATACAACCCTCCACACGACATGAAATAAGAAGAAGAGTTGGAGGCTCTACCCACGTGACCACTTGTAGATGCCTCAATTTCTATGCCAATGGGCCTAGAGGTATTTTTGTAGATGCATGATCGTGATGAGGTGGATGAGATCGACACATGGCAAGCATTCACGCAGTTGTGGGATGAGGCCGGTGATTACAAGATAACTATGAGATCCAACAGGCGGTTAGTTAACTGCTAGTTTCTAGGTTGCCAGATCCTAGCGGTTTAGCCCTAACCGTTCCATGATTTAGAGATTAGTGTAGTCATGAGGTCACTCAATTCTGACGGTCAGTGAAGATGCATTCAGAGAATTGCAGAATGGGCTCAGTCGCCCATTCTCCAGATGTTAACCCAAGGTCAAAGATCAACTTGGAGATTTAAAGAATGCCTATTTCGCTAGATCTCAGAGCTTAGCTATGGTTAGTCAAGTGATTTGGAGATTCAGAGATTGTATGCCATTCACTAGTTCTCCCAATCAGGGGTTAACCTTGGGTTAGTCTGAGCAACCATTCACAACTTGACACTTGGTAGATTCTGGCGATTCCTGAGGCATGTGCAAAAAATGATATAAAATTGTAGACTTAAAAGGAATTTAGAAAATTAACATAGTCTGGACTATAGAAAAATATTCAAAAATTTAAAAGACTAGGCTTGTTCACAGAAAAATGTCCTAGAATTTCAATTTTTATCAGAACATATAAGTGTTATATATTTCTAGAAACGGGAAAGGATAAGGAATCCAATGGCAATGATGATTTTTAGTTTTAGTGAAGTGTGAAAGTGCAGTCTGGGTTTGAAATCTGAGGATCAGAATTAGAATCAGACTAGTTAGAGAAATGATTGCACATAGTGGTTTAGTTTGGGAATCAGTTGCAAATAAAAGTTTGGGAAGACCTAGAGATATTTTCATGCCAAAGATGGACAGTTGTCAGTTAGTTTTCAACTGACTCTCATTTGCTATATCTTGGTTTTTCTCTCATTTTGTAGAGGATGTTGAAAATTTATGCTGCTAGGACAGCTTCAGGCTTCTGAGTCTTGTATTTTTGTGTTCATGGTCTTACAATGTACAGTTTTAGGTGAATTTTAATGAAAATAATGGAATCCCTATTCAGTTCTTGTTGAAGTCTTTGTGTATTTGGTCTTAGTTCTTGTGTGTTATTTTGTAAGGCATTTTGATGCACTGGCTATAAGGTAGCTGTGATCTTGTTTTTAAAGTTTCTTTCAAGGAGAGAGTCAATCTTGAATACAAGTTCTAAGAATTTAAGGTTTATATATGACTTTGATTTTCCAGGTGTTGAAATGAGAGGAATGGTTTTCAAGGCATTTCATTTGGGTTTTTGAGTTGGTGTTAGGGTTTTCTGGGATTGCATATTTGTTTGACTCTATTGCCCAATAGATAAGGCACTGGTCTTGGCTTGAATAACAGTTTTCTTCATCAAGCATTAATCAAAATCTTTTAACTTTCTTGTTGTTATGAACATTCATGTTTGATCATATTCAAGAAGTACAATTCATTTGTTGATTCCTTGAAGAGTGAATCACTAGGTTGCCCCTCCTTAAAAGGGAAGAAGGATGAAGATCCTTGTCTCACTGGTTCTTTCTATTCTTACAATCATGGTTTATCTGGTTAAACTCTATTTATAGTTAATTCTGGTCATTTGCAGAGTATTACATAAGTTGGTTAAATAAAAGGTGAATAGTACAATAATGTCCACTTTTATATATTGTGTAATCAGTCATATGTTTTAGGTACACCCGCCTAGGTCTATGGAGCCCTAAGTGTAGAAGGAGTTTCTCCTTGTCAATTAGTCTTTTCTTGTGTGAATTTGGAGTCTAGTAATCAAAGAATTCTATCTAAACACTTAGGGCTGTGTCTCAGGATTTAGCAAGAAAAATAGCTAACATAGTCAATACCTTCTCTTTGTGCATATCCCTTACATACTAATCTTGCTTTGTTCCTCACTATTGTACCATCTTCATTCATCTTATTTCTAAATATCCATTTTGTTCCAATCAGATTCTTATCACTAGGTCTTGGGACCAGTTCCCAAGTGTCATTCTTAATAATTTGATCTAGTTCTTCTTTCATAGCATCATGCCAATCTAAATCTTTACATGCATCTTCAACACTTAAGGGTTCAATTTGAGATAGTAAACATGTTAGGAATAGTCCCAAGAGATAACTAAAAGGGGGGGGGGGGTGAATCATATATCTACAAGTTTCAATTCTTTATTCAATTAAGTATACTTAGACATTAAGCATAAACATAATGAAAGAACACTCTAACACAACACCCATATTTTGGTTACGGGGAAACCCAAATAGGTAAAAACCCCGGTGGGAATTGACACCCACTAATATTTTATACTAGTGTATTATGATCCTTGCTAGAAGATCCTTAACCATGTTAGGAGTTTCTTTATAATATATTTAGTATAGTAGACCTGGTCAAAGGTTGGACCCTATTAGGAGTCTTTTACAATAGTTCCTATTAGGGGAGAGGATTCACCGTCTAAGAGCACATTGCTCAAAGGGGTGAAGGCTACAACCTTCTGTTTTACATATATACACTTTATCTTGATCTTGGTGAACTGCACTTTGACTTGTTGTCTAGATCAGTTCCAATGTATTGCACAAATACTTTACTTGGTCACATAGACCTTCTTATGATGGCTCAACACTTCGCACACCTTGCTCTTCTCTTACTGTCAACCATGAACCACACCTTAGCAATCACAAATGATTGCTTATAAATATCTATCCTCTAAATGATATAATCATTTCAGCCTATTAGAACCACCTTGAAATCATATTAGAGAGATAATAACAAACTCCAATAATAATTCAGTTGGTTCTACTAAGCACGCAACTCATTTTGGGACCTATCCAATAAGATAATTGTAGAAGCACGCTACACACTATTGGCTCTACCAAAACAATTGGATCTTTCTCCTCAAGCTGAATTATCTCATGCTCTCTTAATCAAACATTACTAACTCTTCTATAAGCTCTAATCCAAGGGTTCATACCCAAAAGATAGGTACAACTCCAGAACCAATATAATCTCTGTTAGCTCTTCTGAACAAACATGAGAAATTGCTACTAGTGAATAGCGACTGCATAACTTTACTTCTATTTATCATCAAACTATGCATCCATGAATGTTTCATCACTAACATGTCTTCATCACATATCCAAAGGCACAAGGCTTCATGAGAACTGTATGGACAACCATACTCAAAAAATTGCCTGTTACTCCATCAGGAGCACTGCTGATAGAAATTGCAATATAATTGTTTGTACTAATAATCAACCTCTGCGTCCATGATATCATGTTGATAACATGACCATGCTTTATATATATAAATCTCACTACATAAGTCTTCCACACATGCTACTTACCATATGTTGTCATCAATGACAAACATATAGTCAGCACTGGCTTGTTGGTAAATCTCCAACAATCTCCCCCTTTGGCATTGATGGAAACATATGGAATGAAAAACCACCACCAATCCGATGAGAAATTTTTTTATAACATTCTTCATTTCCTCATCAAAACTCCCCCAAAGATGAATCCTCCATCTGCTGCAATTTTCTTCAATATTCTCCACTTCCTTAACTGAACTACTTCAAAACTAAATACTACTCCCCCTTAGTATATCACTCTTACTTTGTTTCTATTTTTATAACTCTGTGTATTACACCCCCCTTTGACATCAATGGCAAAGGGTGCCAATCATTTTAAGCACCAATACTACTTCTGAGGTAGAGTAGTCAACCTTCCATGAGTCCCTTAGGACTGATGCCTTTTCTTCTTTCTTCTAGGTAGAATCAGGGAAGGGAATTACTCCCAACTTCTCCTTGAGATACTCAAAAGTATCCTTAGGCAAGGGCTTTGTGAATATGTCTTCCAATTGATCTTTAGTACTCACATAGCCTAACTCAACTTCTTTCTCTGCCACTTTCTCTCTTAGGAAGTGATACCTGATCTCAATGTGCTTTGTCTCTACATGCATTACAAGGTTCTTAGACATATTGATAGTGCTAGTGCTATCACAATAAATAACAATAGGGTAATCAATCTAAATTCCAAAATATTTTACCATTTTCTTGATCCAAACAATTGTAGAACAATTTAGGGCTATTGTAACATACTTTTCTTTTGCTGTTGACTGAGAAATAAAATTTTTCTTCTTGCTTATCCAAGTGACAAGTCTATTACCAAGAAACACTACTCCACCTGATGTACTTTTGCTATCATCAATGTATCCTATCCAATTAGCATCTATATACACATGAAGCTCAACATTTTCTGAATTAGGATACCATAGACCATAATCTATAGTGCCCTACAAATATCTAAATATTCTCTTTACTACCATGAGGTGACTTTGTTTAGGCTTTGCTACAAATCTTCCAACTATGCCAACTACATTTGAAATGTCAGGTCTATTTTGAGTAAGATATATGAGTTTACCAATCATAAACTTGCACAATGTTGTATCCACTGCTGGTGAGTCATCTTCTTTTGTAAGCTTGCATCCAGTAATCATGGGTGTTCCTACTAGCTTGCAATCATCCATCTTGAATTTTTTCAATATTTCTTTCACATACTTGGACTGATTAATGAAAATACCTTTCTCTGTCTGCTACACATTTAGTCCCAAAAAGTATTTGATAGGGCCAATCATACTCATCTCAAATTCACTCTACATTTCTTTGGCAAATTCTGCACTCAATTTCTCATTACGTCCAAAGATAATGTCATCAACAAATATAGCCACAATTATTAGTCCTTCAAATGTCTCTCTTATAAACAGGTTACAACCTACTTCTCCTTTCTTGAATTTGATCTTTTTTAGATATCCATCAAGTCTCTCATAACAATCTCTAGGGGCTTACTTTAGTCCATAGAGGGCTTTCTTCAATCTACATACTATATCATGTATGTCTGATAGACTGAATCCTTCTGGCCACTCAATGTATACTTCTTCTTTTAGTTCACCATTCAAGAATGTTGACTTAACATCCTTCTGATAGACTTTGAAGTTTTTGAATGTTGCAAAAGCTAAAAACAACTTAATAGCTTCTAATTTGATGGCTAGTGCAAAAGTGTCTAAATAGTCAATACCTTTTCTTTGTGCATATCCCTTACTAATCTTTCTTTGTTTCTCACTACTATACCATTATCATTCATCTTATTTCTGAATATCCATTTTTTCCAATCACATTCTTATCACTAGGTCTTGGGACCAGTTCCCAAGTATCATTCTTGATAATCTAATCTAGTTCTTCTTTGATTGCATCATGCCAATCTGAATCTTTACATACATCTTCAACACTTAAAGGTTCAATCTGAGATAGTAGACATACCGCTTCACTCCTTGTAGAACTCTTGGCTTTTGATCTTGTTGTGACTTTTCTTCTCTGATCTCCAATGATGTCATCCTTAGAGTGATATCTAGAAGGAAACTTTGGAACTTTAGGTGATGTTGTTTCATCATCCTTTGGAGTTTCTACTTCAGTTGTCTCAGGGTCATTGAATAACACATCAATGCTATCAAACATCTCTTCAACAATTGTCTCACTAGTGGAAGGTCTAGGTTCTTCTTCAATCATAGGTGAGTAATCATGATATCTTTCTTGAACCATAAACTTTTGATCAATCTTAACATGAGCACTTTCAATGATCTTCTTTAACCTTAAATTGTAATATCTATAATCTTTTCTTTTAGTAGAGTAACCAAGGAAAATACCTTAATCGCTTCTTGCGTCAAACTTTCCTACTGCTTCATCCCTCTTGATGTAGCACTTGCTTCCAAAATTTTTGAAGTATTTTACTATGGGAACATTACCAAACCATAGCTCATATGGTGTCTTGTTAGTGCTAGGTCTTAGTTGAATTCTATTGATAGTATAGACTATTGTATTGAATTCATCTCTCCAATAGGTGTGTGAAACTTTTCCTTCAATCATGATGGTGTGCACTGTATCAAGGATGATCCTATTCCTTCTCTCTGCAATTCCATTCTATTGAGGGGTTCTAGGTGCACTTAATTGTCTCTTTATGCCATGTTCTTTGCATTACTCATAGAATCTATCAGAGGTGAATTTTCCTCCTCTATCTAATCTCATATATTTTATCTTTAGTCTAGATTCATTCTCAACCTTAGCCTTGAATATCTTAAACTTTTCAAAAGCTTGTGACTTATCTTTCAAGAAAGTAACCCACATAATTCTAGTATAATCATCAACAAAACAAATGAAATACCTTTCACCATAGTATGATCTTGTTTGAGTTGGTCCACATAGGTCTATATGAATTAGATCCAACTTGTTCTCTATTGAATTGTGTTTGCTCATGAATGGGTTTCCTACATGCTTTCCCATCACACATTCCCTGCATATGGTATCAACTAGTTTTACTATGCTAGGTAGATCTCTTATTTCCTTTACATTTCTTATCTTTACTATGTTATCAAAATTTATATGACATAGTCTTTTATGCCACAACCAACTATCATCAATTTTAGCAACAAAACAACTTGCTTCTGAATTGAGTTGGAAAACATTACCTTTAGTCTTTGAGCCTGATGCAATCATACACCATCCTTGTTGTTAATGATGCATTTTTCATCTTTGAACTCCAACTGATAACCCTTACCAAGTAACTACCCAATACTAAGAAGGTTATGTTCAAACCATCTACATAGATAACATCATCAGTATTATTCTTTCTGTCCAATGTGATAGCTCCTCTACCAATGATAGGTTTAGGAGTTTTATCTCCAAATCTAACCATGACACCATTGTATTTGTCTAGATGAAAAAATCTATCTTTATCACCTATCATGTGATGTGAACAACCACTATCTATAATCCAGTCTATCCTTATATCAGCATGTGAAATCAATGCTAGTTCTTGTTCCTCTTTCTCATATTCATGATCTATCTTATTATTCATTTTCTCTATAATAGCAATGAATCCAATTTCTTCTTCAGCTAAATCATCATCTGAAACTCCATCTTCATCATAATAACATTCCTTAGAGTATTTAGGCTTGTAGTCATTTTTGAGCTTCCTAGCTCTTAAAGGACACTTAGATCCAAAGTGACCAATCTTATTACATGAAAAGCATTTGAATGGAAATTGACCTTCATATTTTCCTTTTCCTTTCTTTTCTCTTTTAGCAATCATAGCAATGAAATCATCTAGAGTTTTCTCTTCATCATCATCATCAAAATCACTAGAAGTGTTTGCAGATTTCTTACCATGGATTGTAGCTTTGAAGGCTATCTCACATTTAGGTTCTATCTTACATCTTGAAATCTCAAAAGCTAAGATTTTACTAATCAAGGTCTCTCTTTTGAAATTTTATGTAAGCTACATGGTCTCATCAAGGATGTTGATCTTGTTTTCATATTTTGGAGTGAGAGTAGTTATCAATTTATCCATAATGTCTTCCTCTAAGATCTCTCCACCATTGTTCCTAATTCTAGCAACTGCTTCAATGATCCTTTGATTGTAAGCTCTAATGTTTTCTTTAGGTAGCATCTCTAATGCATTGTATCTTTTCTTCCATGTATTTTTGCATGCATCCTTTTCTTGTTTGTCTCCTTCAAATATGTCTTCTAGGTGCTTCCATATTTTGTGGGATGTATCTACCTTCTTTATTTTTAAAAATTCACTATCAAATAGGGCATTGATAAGGGTTTCTTTGGCTATTGCAATCTAATGAAACAATTCCTTTTTTTTTTAGTAGCATCATCCTTTACAAGGTCTTCTAAGGTAGGGATCTTGATTGCTTTGATAGTTACATCAAAAACTTAAAAAGAAACACATTGAAAATGGGTCACCATCTTGTTCTTCCAATCAAGATAATTCTCTCCATCAAACTTACGATTTTATTTTTTGAATAATTCCATTTGATCAACCTCAAGATGTTAAACTTTCTCTCTGAGGCACTTGGCTCTAATACCAATTGTTAGGAATAGTCCCAAGAGATAACTGAGAGGTGGGGGGAGTGAATTAGTTATCTACAAGTTTCAATTATTTATTCAATTAAGTATACTTAGGCATTAAGCATAAACACAATGAAAGAACACTTGAACACAACACCAATATTTTGGTTATGGGGAAACCCAAATAGGTAAAAACCCTGGTGGGAATTGACACCCACTAATATTGTGTACTAGTGTATTATGATCCTTGCTAGAAGATCCTTAACCCTGTTAGGAGTTTCTTTACAATATATTTAGTACAGTAGACCTGGTCAAGGGTCAGACCCTATTGGGAGTCTTTTACAATAGTCCCTATTAGGGGAGAGGACACACTATTTTAGAGCACACTACTCAAAGGGGTGAAGGTTGCAACCTTCTGATTTATAGGTACACACTATGTCTAGATCTTGGTGAACTACATTTTAACCTACTATCTGGATCACTTCCAATGTATAGAAAAAATAATTTACTTAGTCACATAGACTTTCTTATGATGGCTCAACACTTTACACACTCTGCTCTACTCTTACTGTCAACCATGAAGCACACCTCATCAATAAAAGATGACTGCTTATAAATATCTTTCCTCTAAATGATATAATCAAGTTGGCCTATTAGAACCACCTTGAAATCATATTAGAGAAGTCATAACAAGCTCCAATAATAATTTAGTCAGTTTCACTAAGCACACAACTCATTCTGGGACCTGTCCAATAAGATAATTGTAGACAGACGCTACACACTTTTGGCTCTACCAATACAACTGGATCTTTCTCCTCAAGCCAAATTACTTCATGCACTCTTAACCAAACATTAATAACTCTTTTCCAAGCTCTAATCCAAGTGTACATACCCAAATGATAGGTGCAACTCCATAACCAATATAATATTTGTTGGCTCTTCTGAACAAACATAGGAAACTGCTACTCATGAATAACGATTGCATAACTTTACTTCTACTAATCATCAGACTATGCATCCATGAATGTATCATCACTAACATGTCTTCATCACATATCCAAAGGCACAAGGCTTCATGACAACTATACAAACAATCATACATAGAACACTACCTGTTACTCTGTCAGGAACACTGTTGATAGAAACTGCAATATAACTATCTGTACTAATAGTCAACCTCTGCATCCATGATATCATGCTAATAACATGACCATGCTTTATATATATAAAGCTTACTACATAAGTCTTCCACACATGCTACTTACCATATGTTATCACCAATGACAAATATACAGTTAGCACTGGCTTGCTGGTAAATCTCCAACAAAACATACGGCTTCATTGTTTGCTTGATTCTTTTCTTTTGATCTTGTTGTGACTTTTCTGCTCTAATCTCCAATGATGTCATCCTTAGAATGATATCTAGAAGGAAACTTAGGAACTTTAGGTGATGTTGTCTAATCATCCTTTGGAGTTTTTGCTTCACTTGTCTTTGGGTCATTGAATAACACATCAATGGTATCAAACATCTCTTCAAAAACTATCTCACTAGTGGAGGGTCTAGGTTCTTCTTCAATCATAAGTGAGTAATCATGATATCTTTCTTGAACCATAAAATTTTCATCAATCTTAGCTTTAAATATTTTGAACTTGTCAAATGCTTCTGACTTATCTTTCAAGAATGCAACCCACATCATCCTAGTATAATCATCAACAAACATAATGAAATACCTTTCACCATAGTATAATCTTGTTTGAGTTGGACCACATAGGTCTATATGAATCAAATCCAACTTGTTCTCTTCTAAATTGTGCTTTCTCCTGAATGAGTTTCTCACATGCTTTCACATTACACATTCCCTACATATAGTATCAACTAGCTTTACTATGCTAGGTAGATCTCTTACTACCTTTACATTTCTTATCTTTACTATGTTATCAAAATTGATATGACAGTCTTTTATGCCACAACCAACTGTCATGAACTTTAGCAAAAAAACAACTTGGTTCTGAATTGAGTTGAAAAACATTACCTTTAGTCTTTGAGCCTAATGCAATCATAACACCATCCTTATTGTTAATGATGCATTTGTTTTCTTTGAACTCCAGCTGATAACCTTTTTCAAGTAACTACCCAACATTAAGAAGCTTATGTTTCAAACCATCTACATAAAGAACATCATTAGAATTGTTTTTTCCATCCAATGTGATAGCTCCTCTACCAATGATAGGTTTAGGAGTGTTGTCTCCAAATCTAACCATGCCACCATTGTATTTGTCCAGATGAACAAATTTTTCTTTATCACCTATCACGTGATGTGAACAACCACTCTCTATGATCCATTCTATCCTTATATCATCTTGTGAGATCAATGTCATCTCTTGTTCCTCTTTCTCATCTTCATGATCTATCTTATTATTCATTTTCTCTATAATAGCAATGAATCCAATTTTTTCTTCAATTGAATCATCATCTAAAACTCTATCTCTAGTATAGTAACATTCCTTGGAATATTTAGGCTTATAGTCATTTTTGAACTTTCTATCTCTTGAAGGACACTTAGATGCAAAGTGACCAATCTTATTACATGAAAAGAATTTGAATGGAAATTGACCTTCATATTTTCCTTTTCCTTTCTTTTCTCTTTTGGAAATCATAGCAATGAAATCATCTAGTATTTTCTCTTCATCATCATCAAAATTACCAAAACTATTTGCAGATTTCTTACCATGGATCGTTGCTTTGAATCACTTTTAGGTTTTATCTTCAATATTGAAATCTCAAAAGCTGAGATTTTGCTGATCAAGGTCTCTGCTACATGGTTTCATCAAGGATTTTGATCTTGTTTTCATACTCTACTATGAAAGTGGTCATCAACTTATCCATAATGTCTTCTTCCAAGATCTCTCCACCATTGTTCTTGATTCCTGCAACTACTTCATTAATCTTTTGGTTGTAAGATCTAATGTTTTCTTTAGGTAGCATCTCTAATTCATTGTATCTTTTCTTCCAAGTTTTTCTTTGTAAATCCTTTTCTTATTTGTCTCCTTCAAATATGTACTCTAGGAGCTTCTATATCTTGTGGGCTGTATCCACTTTCTTTATTTCAAAAACTCACTATCAGATTGTTGGAAAAATGGTCAGCACTCCCCCCAGGATTCATGACATGGTTTAATAGCCTCATGTGTCTTCTATAAGTCTAGTGGTTGTATTAGGCATTAACAGGTCGATCTTTTGGTGCAACGGAAACCACACTTGTAACATGTTGGTTGTCTTTTCTTTCTACTTGTAGGTTTACACTATGATTGACAACTTAATGTCACTGACTCTATCACCACTCCAAAGTTTACAAGGAAAAGGGCCAATTAATAAGGATCAAAGAGATCCTCCTACACTTTGAGCCTAGATTCTCAGGCGGGTGTACCTTTGATTCACTTCTTGAAAGGAATCACAAAATGTTATGTATTATACCCTTTACAAATCGATTAAAAGATTTTATCATTTATATGTATGGTGGATGATGATGAACTACTTCCTGAGAAAGGATTAGTGCCTTAACCTAGGGCATAGAGTCACCAAATAACATAAATCAACTAAAAATCCTAAATCAAATACTCCTGAACTTAGGTTAAGTGCTTTGCCTATTATCCCTCTCACTCCCAAACCTGATCATCAAATTCTTACCCAACCATGAACTCACTGAAATCACCTTAAAGAATTTAATCCTAACTTTATTAGGAACTCAAAGATAACTCCACAATACTCTTTGTTTACTATATGCTAACTCACTTTGTGACATTAACATATATGATCCCAAGATCAAAATAAGAAGAAAAACAAGAATCTGAGATTGGAATTAAAGTGCATTCTCATTAAAATCTTTATAATCAATACATCATCAGAATAACAAAATGTTAGGAAACAAACCCAAAATCCAAGCTCTCCTTGTTCAGTCCTTTACCTTGACTTTCAATATATCATCAATAGTAGCATCATCTGATAATAACAAAATTAAAAAGGCGACCATATATACCCCCTAGTCATCTTGGAATCCCAAAAATAGGATGCAATGAGCTATGTATGACTAGGGCAAGGGTTTCAACCACCAAACCAACCAAAAATTCAATCACAATTAAATTCATTGGAGGGAAAACCAAGCAACCTGGAGCAAATAGATCCACAATGATCTCCACTTATGTTAATTCCTTTGACTAGTGTACTCAAGATCATAAATTCATGAATTTTACCATGGTAAATAGGCAGATTATCCACCTGCAACATGCCTTGAGCAAGTCCATCATAGTACAAAAACCCCTACAATCATTCATCAGACACCTTGGGCCACTCTGCAATAGTTGGCAAGATCAAATCCTACCAAATCTAGCTGCCAAGCAATAAAAACTAGTCCTTCTGTCACTGGAAAACCCTCTAAAATTTTGAATTTCAAAAAGCAATAGTTAACCAGCTAGATTTAAAACACAACCATCGATCTAATTTATTCCCAGTAGATTGAGTGGCACTCATTAATCTCTACAATAGTCAAAAGTTGTTTGAAAAGTCTCAACCACATCAGCGCACTACAACCAATGAAAATCAAGCAAGTCAGCACCATCTGATAGCAGACCCACAACTTAGAAGCTTTCAAATCGGATGGTAGGCGCATGATCTCATGGGCTCAAAAGATTCCATGAGATCATACACCAGTCATAGATTTACCTATGCTACTAGAAACCCTACAGATTCCTCTAACAATGGCCCCACTGACAACACTCCACCTCACCATCCCGCAACCACTGAAAAACTACCACCCGTGCTCACCTAGCGGTGGACCCACTCTAGTCGACATGAACATGATGGAAGGTCAGATGGATGACACATGATCTCAAGGGGGAATAATATTCCATGAGATCATGTGACCACTGTAAGATCTAAAAATAAGCAAAGATAATGTGCCTGTCGGGACAAATGGTGCTTCGTCGCTATACCGCATGTCTGAAACTCTGACAATAAAAAGTCTTGTGAAACAATGACAACCACACAATTTTAAAAGGAAAACTTAGGAAAAATTAATAGGAGACTTAGGCTTAGACATAAAATATCAAAGGGGTCCCTTTATTAAAACCTAACCACGTAAGACGCAAAGTGGTCATAGTGAAATTTAGCACATGGGCAATTTAGGACTTTAGTGACCAAAAAAGGTAACACATAATTAGAATAGGGCTAAGATAGACTAGGGTTTCCCCTCCAATGGCTAGATATTTCAAATTTTGACCTAGGGTTTTAGGGTAGAGACCTAGAAAACACTTGCAGGGAGCAGGGAAAAACTATAGAGTCATGAAAAATTTATAGGTGCTAACAGTGGCTCTATCTGGGGATGTATGCCTCCTGCAGGCATAGCAAGGATCTAGAATCTTAGGGTGAATCAGACCACCAACTGGACAAAAACCTTGAACAATAGAGAGCAAAGGACAAAACTCTACAAGAAAAGATAGAAGAAATAGGGAACAAGCATACCACTATATAGAATATACACCAAAAATAGACCTAACTACTATTCATGGAAAGAAGGATACCTTGAATTGAAGTATTTCTTCAAGAATTGTCCATGAACTAGCAATTCCTAAACATCACCATTTAATTCTTTCACAACATAAGAATCCTGGCCCCATTTTTCATGAATTAGATATGGCCCTAGCTAGATTGGGTCAAATTTTCCATGTTTCCCCTTATCCTCCAATCTAGCATTCCAAATCAATAAAAAGTCACCAGGCTCAAACTTCCTGTCAATAGTCCTTTTGTCATACAAATTCTTGACCTGCAATTGCAACTTGCCATTTCTTGAAACTAATTCTCTCCTAGTTTCATCTAGCCTAATAAGGTCTTCAATTCTCAACTGCATTTCATCTTTTATATCATCATCATATAATTGAACAAATTTATACATTTCTAACAAGTTGTTCTGAGACATTCTTGCATGTATCCCATATACTAAATTAAATGGTGCACAACTAATTGCCTTCTTCATAGTTACCCTATCAGCCCATACAGCTAAATCAAATGGTGCACAAACAATTGCATTCTTATCAAGGATCCTCTTGAGGATTTTTATCAGGCTCTTATTTGTTGATTCTGCTTGTCCATTCCCTTATGGATGATAGGGTGAAGAGTATGACATCTGAATTCCTAGACCTTGGCAGAATCCCTTGTACTCAGCAGACCTAAAACACATTGCATTATCACTAACAATCCTCTTGGGACAACCAAACCTTGTGACAATATTATTCAATAAGAAATCAGTCACCACCTTACTAGTTGAATTCCTTGTGGGGATAGCCTCAACCCACTTTGTAAAATAATTAGTGGCAACTAATATCCAGGAATGTCCTCCACTAGACTTGTTTGGTATTTCCCCTATGAAATCTATTCCCCATTACTGGAAAGGAGCTTTCACCTCAACTGGCCTTAAAGGTACATTACCTAAAAACTTAAGCTTACCAGAGAATCTCTGACAAGCATCACATCTCCTTACCAACTATTTTGCATCCTTGAAGATTGTGGGCCACCAGAATCCTTCTCTCAAGATTTTTTGAGTAGTATTTTTACCCATATAATGTCCCCTACAAACTCCCTCATGCATTTCTTTTAACAACATATCCACCTAGTTTTCATCAACACACTTCAAGAGTATGCAATCCAAAATTTTTCTATACAATTTGCATCTTACAATCACATACTTGATAGCTTGTAACTTCAAAGTCCTTTTCTTGTTGTCATCCATTCCTACAAGACACTTCATTTTCCTTAAGTAAAATATAATGTCTTGATACTAGATGCAATCATCCATATCACAAGTATAATCAATCTCAGGCTGGTTTATCTGGTTTGCATCAAGATTGGATTGAGCCATCAGTTTTTCCAACCCTTGTCCTCTAACCAATTTGGTAATCTAGATATCAATATTGAACTCCTAAATTCTATTTATCCATCTACATCTCCTCCTGCTGTGAAAAAATATCCTTTACTACAGCACTAGGCACAAAGGCAATCACAACTGCTCCGATTAAATAACATCTAAAAGCCTTGACTTCCTTCACTAGTGCATAAGCTTGTTTCTCATTGATATCATATTTCAATTCAATAGCCTACAAAGATTTACTAAAAAATGTAATAGGCTGCTCATAACCCTCATTATTTTTCTACAACAATACTACAGCAATAGTGTGAAAAGATGCAAAGGAAAAGATATGCATTGGGACATTGTAATCAGGTGCCTTAAGCATAGGTGCATCTTGGATAGCTTGCTTGAATTTCTTGAAAGCTTCATCAAGCTCACCTTCCCACTTGATCTCAGATCCTTTCTTCAACATCTTGGATATTGGCCAAGTAACTTCAGCAAAATTTGTAACAAATCTTCTCAAGAAATTCACCTGACCAAAGAAAGACTGAACTCCTTTAATATTTTTTGGCTTAGGGATTTTATCAATGGTTGCCACCCTTTCAAGATCAATTCTAACTCCTTCTTTTCCAACCAAGTGGCCAAGCAACTTACCCTCAGTGACACCAAATGCACATTTCCTTGGATTTAATGAAATGCCATATTCCAAAGCCCTCACAAGTATTTTCTCCAAATGAGTACAATGGTCATCTTCCTTCTTGGAATAGGTAGTTAAATCATCTTGGTAGTAAAAGTTGTCTTAAATTGTTTCGATTCTTTTACAATTACTTGATTATAACTAGAGAAACCATCCATCATAGACATTAATTTAGATCTAGTCACTCTTTGCAGCATAGCCTCCATATTAGGCAAACAATAGTTATCCTTTAATGAGCTGATGTTCAAATTTTTGAAATTCACACAAAGTATGATGTCACCATTCTTCTTCCTGACAGGAACCAAATTTGAAACCCAAGAAGAATTCCTAATGGGCCTGATAATTCTAGCATCTCTTAGCTTCATTAATTCTTCTTTCATTTTAGGTGCCAAAGTAGGATTTACAGGGCTTTGTTTTTGCCTAAAGGGTTTGGCCTCTTCTCCTAGAGGAATAACATGTTGAAACAAGTCTTCTCTATAAACCTTTAGGTCATCATATGACCATGCAAAAACATGCTTGAATTTTCTTAGTAACTCAATCAAGGACTTCCTCACTTTGTGAGACATATCCTTACCAATGTAAACCTTCTTAGGTGCTTCTTGTGTTCCAATATTTATATGATCCTCCTTTTTGGTACCTATCTAAACTCTATCCTGATTATCAAATATAGTTTCTAGAACAACAAGCTCGTTAGGAACCTTGCTAGTTTTAAGTTGAATGACCTCATTACCAAGGACAACCTCCCTTCCTTCTATAATCTCAACCAAGGCTGAACAATCTAACTCCTAACCATGATACTAATCTTCACAATTCAAAAATCTCAAGATATCCTGGTCATCTTCAAAAACTTGCCAATTCTTAACATTGTCTGGTATACTAGGCCTAGTCTAAATTTCAACTTTAGAGAGGTCAGCAAAAGTAATATCACTAGGATTGATTGCAATATTGGCTAACAAATCAGCCATCTTGTTATTACTTTTATCCTTCCACTCAATATTGAAGGCATCAAAACACTCAATCAAATCCCAAATAGCATTTCTGTATTGCTTCAACCTCTTGTTCTTGGAAGCATATATTGACCTTATTTGGGACACCACTAATTCAGAATCCCCAATAACTTTTATGCATTTAATTTCATGCTTTTGTGCCAATCTCAATCCTAGCAATAATGCTTCATACTCTACTATATTATTGGTACAAAAGAAATTCAATGTGAAAGAAAACTTGTAGGTGTTCCCCTTAGGAGAAATGAGTAAAATACCTGCTCCTGCTCCATCTTTACAGCTAGCACCATCAAAGTACATCACCCACAAATCACCCTTCACAGACCTAGAACCAACCTCATCAACAATACATGGCAATACAGGCTCCTTTTCAAGTACAATGACTCAGCTCTGAAAGCATTGACATCAGTATCTATAAAGCAGGTAACCTCATTATCAATATCCTTTTCAATCATGTAAGTTACCCTTGGTTCTCTTTCAATCCTAACAAACTGATCATCAATCTTGAAAGTTGCAGAAGAGAGATCACACTGCAAACATCCACCCATGGAAGCACTCCATTTCCTAGATAATAGCATACCATAATGGGGTGGAATGTCCACCACCAAGATTCTCATGGTCAATTATTTCCCTGGATAGGCTGCCAATCTGTATGGCATTGCATTTATAGACCCAATGATTGGTACTTCCCTATGATCTATTGCACAACATCTACCTTGATCTGTATCAACCTTGAGACCTAACTTTTCCATGATCTTAAAAGGCATAACAGTATTAGAAGCACTAGAATCAATCATGCAATTTCTTAATTTCATCCCATTCACAAGAATACTCAAGAAGAATGGATCTATATTTTCAAGGCTAGCATTGATAGAATTATCCAAGTAAATAGGTGGTATGTGAGATACGAATCCTTGGACCTCCACTTCTTTCAAAACTCTATCCTGAGGTTCATTACATGCAATATCATTACTATGAACATTTTATACCCATGCAATAGCCCTACCCTTATGTTTAGGGATCCTCAACAATTCTGACAATGGAACATTGATAGTTATCTGAGACAACACAGCCAACATATCAACAGGAGTAGAGGGAGGAATCTCAATCTGCATTGCTTTATTATCTTTTTGTTTATCTGATATGTTGGTTGTAGCTGTGACCTTTACTTTTTCAACTTTAGCCATTATGCCAACTGGCTTTTCTATTTCATTAGAAAAAATTTCAATTCCAACCCCCTTAGGTTCCCACTTCTTACCTTTTACATTTTTGAACCTTGTCATCTGATCATCCCTTGATCTATTTCCACTGAATTCCCCAGAGTTGGTGTTCTTCATAAACATTCCTACAACTTTCCCATTTGTATCCCTTGCCACCATGCCTCTAGTTTGCACTTGGGCTATCATTTCTGTAGTAATTCTATCCATTTCTTCCTTTGAAGGTCTTCTCAAATGTACTATTTTTGAGGAAGAAATCATGTTACATGTCTTTTCCTCAATGTCATCATTATCAGAAAAAACCTCATGATGGAAAAGTTCTCTATTGTGTCTTTTCAAACACACATCTGCTTCTTCATCAAGATCAGAATCATCTTCATATCCCAAATATGAAGTTTCCATGTTGCATCCAATGTCATCATGATTTTCTTCTTGATCTAACTCATTGTTACCATCTTGATATGCTGACATGGATTGTGCAACCACACAATGCTCTGCAAAATGAGGGGATTGACATGCTATACACCATGGTGTATCCTTTATAACATTTACAGAGGATCTTTGTAAAGGATCAGGGACAACTTTATCATTACTTCCTCTTGCAGTAGGGACAATAGGCTTGCCATCCTTCCATTGGGTGTTGTAGGGATAATTTTGCAATCTATTCTGTCTATTGAAATTGTTGTTGAATTGAGGCTTTTCATTGGTAGGAGCATTATTAATTCTATTATAAGGTTCTCTTAAATCCTTCAATGCATTCAACACCTTATCCAATTTATCTTCCTCTTGTTTCTTATCTCCAACATTTCTTTCATTATCTCGCTTATACTTTTTATCTCCAAATAGCTTCAGATCATCTCTTTTTCCACCCAACTTTCTTGATATTTTCATATTGTTTTCAATATTGATAGCAATTCTAAAAGCATCTCTGAGGGTTCTTGGTTCTTTGTCCCTCAACAAATATCCCATCTTTCAATCAAATGCATTGAAGTATGTGGTAAGACAAACATTGTCATCTAACCTCATGACTTGAAATAGCTTATGCATACCCTTCTAAAACCTCATATTGAATTCAGTTGCAGACTCATTCTGATTTTTCCTTATAGTGTTGAACTCATTCAACATGAAACTAGCATTAGGCCCGTCACCATACTGTTCTTTGAAACATCTCTCAAAAGAATCCCATGTATCAATACATCTGTCAGGGAGTCTCTTAAACCAATCTCTAGCATCCTCCACCTCGGATTAAACAAATAATTTCATGACTACATCCTCATGCTCTACCTCATAATCATTTAATACATCAACAAATAACCTAAGGTGTTCTTCACAACTAATAGCATTATTACCAAAAAATTTAGGTATCTTATCTCTTATATCAGTTGAAAGCATTCGGGTAGCCAGGTATACCATCATAACTAATTTGCCTATAGCCTTCTAGTTGCATAGGTCTTCTTTGAAAACTTGAACTAGTATTAACCCTAGGATCAACATTTACATTTACATTCCCATCTACTTGTGCATTTGACTGTTGCCTAGGATCAACACCTATCTTAGCAGATGAAAAAGGAATTGAACTAGTATTAGCATTACTAAATAGAACAATATTAGTCATAGATGGCATGCCTAGTTCAGTATCAGATGGGCCAGAGCATTTCTAGATGAAGCCTTCACGAACTGGATCTTTCTTCTTTTTTCTATAATGGAAGCTTCAATTTCAGCCTTCTCTAATTCCCTTGCTAGGTCCTCATTTTCTTTTCTTCTTCTTTCTATCTCTATGTCCTTATTTGAATTGGGTGGTGAGACCCCTGGTATTGTCAATGATTTATTTATCTGATGTTCCACTATCTTTTTCTTTCCTTTTTCACCAAAAGCAATAGCAGGCCTAGTGATCTCATGCCCATCTTTATCTTTAGGGAGGGAAGTATCACTTTGAACCTGTCTAACCATAGGGCCCTCTTTATCAAACTCATGGTCTTGCAGCAGGCACTCCTGCTCACTTCTCAAAGCATCAAGATCACCAAAGACATCATGCTGCAAAGTCTTAGGAGCATAAACAAGCATCTTGTTTCTCTCCTTCAATTCACTAATCTTTCTAAGAAGAGAATCTCTTTCTATCAAAGAATTCACTTTCTCAGCTTCTCTCTCCTTTTGTAACCTCTTATGTATGGAATCCTACTCTACCAACTATAACCTTAGTGTACTTAAATCATTTGGGTCTATCATAATATCATCAGAACTTTATGAGACATCCATATCAATGATATTTTGGTATGGGAAATGGACCTGTCTTGGTCTCATGGGTTGCCTTTTGAACATATCCTCATTAGGATTTAAATTCAGTCCAAAACCCCTTTCTCTGGCTTGTTCATCCTGATCTGTAGGTAATGAACCCTTATCTTGAAATACTACCTCTGGGGTATCATAAAATTTGTCTTCAGAGAAACCACTATCTGATTTAGAACCTTTGTATTATGAATCTTCCTCATTAGAGGATGCAAGTGGTGCTCTATTTCTGGTATTTCTTTGTTCTCTCATGGGAGCACTAGTGGACTCACCATTTCTTCTAATCCAAGTCTTCTTTTCCTGCCTAGGTAACTATTCCAGAGTAACCTCCCAATTTTTCTTAACAAATGACCTAGTATTCCTTCTTTTGTCCATGATCTATAGTTTATAACATTGGTTCTAACCCTTTTGAGTCACCAGCCACCAAAGTGGGAAATCCTTAACTGAATACAATAGGAAAAATAAGAGTCCACTTAATAAATTTTATCTCTAGACTCTCCCCAGTAGAGTTTCCATTTTGTTGGTTGTCTTTTCTTTCTACTTGTAGGTTTACACTATGATTGACAACTTAATGTCCCTAAATCTATCACCACTCCAAAGTCTGCAAGGAAAAGGGCCAATTAACAAGGATCAAAGAGATCCTCCTACACTTTGAGCCTAGATGCTTAGGTGGATGTACCTTTGATTCACTTCTTGAAAGGAATCACAAAATGTTATGCATTATACCCTTTACAAACTGATTGAAAGATTTTATCATTTATATGTATGGTGGATGATGATGAACTACTTCCAAAGAAAGGATCAATGCCTTAACCTAGGGCATAGAATCACCAAATAACATAAATCAACTGAAAATCCTAAATCAAATACTCTTGAACTTAGGATAAGTGCTTTGCCTATTAGCCCTCTCACTCCAAAACCTGATCATCAAATTCTTACCCAACCATGAACTCACTGAAATCACCTTAAAGACTTTAATCCTAACTTTGTTAGGAACTCAAAGATAACTCCACAATACTCTTTGTTTACCATATGATAACTCACATTGTGACATTAACATATATGAGCCCAAGATCAGAATAAGAAGACAAACAAGAATCTGAGATTGGAATTAAAGTGCATTCTCATTAAAATCTTCAGAATCAATACATCATCAGAATAACAAAATGTTAGGAAACAAACCCAAAATCTAGGCTCTCCTTGTTTAGTCCTTTACCTTAACTTTCAATATATCATCAAAAATAACATCATCTAACAACAACAAAATAAAAAAGGTGACCATATATACCCCCTAGTCATCTTGGAATCCCAAAAATAGGATGCAACAAGCTACAGATGACTAGGGAAAGGGTTTCAACCACCAAAATAACCAGAAATTCAATCACAATTAAATTCATTGGAGGGAAAACCAAGCAACCTGGAGCAAATAGATCCACAATGATCTCCATTATGTTAATTCCTCTGACTTGTGTACTGAAGATCATAAATTCATGAATTTTACCATGTTAAATAAGTAGATTATCTACTTGCAACATGCCTCGAGCAACTCCATCATAGTACAAAAACCCTTGTAATCAGTCATCAAACACCCTGGGCCACTCTGCAATAGTCGACGAGATCAAATCCTACCAAATCTAGCCACCAAGCAATAAAAACCAGTCCTTCTGTCACTGGAAAACCCTATAAAATTTTGAATTTAAAAAACCAACAGTTAACCAACCAGATTTAAAACATGGCCATCAATCTAATTTCTTCTTGGTAGATCAGGTAGCACTCATTAATCTCTGCAATAGTCAAAAGTTGTTTTAAAAGTCTCCACCACATTAGCACACCACAACCAATGAAAATCGAGCAAGTCAGCACCATTTGACAGAGGACCCACAACTTAGAAGCTTTCAAATTAGATGGTGGGTGCATGATCACATGGGCTTAGAAGATTCCATGAGATCATACGCTAGCTGTAGATCTACCTGCGTTGCTGGCAACCCTACAAATTCCTCTGATAATGGCCCCACTGACAACACTCCACCTCACCATCCCACAACCACTGAAAAACTACCACAACTTAGAAGCTTTCAAATTAGATGGTCGGCGCATGATCTCATGAGCTCAAGAGATTCCATGAGATCGTACACCAATCGTAGATCTACCTGTGCTACTAGCAACCCTATAGATTCCTCTAATAATGGCCCCACTGACAACACTCCACCTCACCATCCCACAACCACTAAAAAATTGCCACCTGTGCACACCTAGCGGTGGACCCACTCCAATCAGCATGACCACGATGGAAGATTTGATGGCCGGTGCATGATCTCAAGGGGGAATAATATTGCATGAGATCATGTGATCACTGTAAGATCTAAAGACAAGCAAAGATACTGGGCCCCCCAGGACAGATGGTGCCTCATCGCTATACCGCATGTCAGAAACTCTGACAACAAAAAGTCTTGTGAAATAATGACAACCACACAATTTTAAAATGCGAAACTTAGGAAAAATTAACGGGAGACTTAGGCTTAGACATAAAATATTAAAGGGGTCCCGCTATTAAAACCTAACCACATAACACACGAAGTGGTCATAGTGAAATTTAGTACATGGGAAATTTAGGACTTTAGTGACTAAAAAAGGTAACACATAATTAGAATAGGGCTAAGATAGACTAGGGTTTCCCCTCCAATGGCTAGATATTTCAAATTTTGACCTAGGGTTTTAGGGCAGAGACCTAGAAAACACTTGCATGGAGCAGGGAATAACTACAGATTCATGAAAATTTTACAGGTGCTAACATAACAAGTGGTATTAGAGCTTGGTCATAGGTTCGAATCGCCTTGGGTAATGCTAAGGGGGAGATTGTTGGAAAAATGGTCAGCACTCCCCTTGGGATTCATGAAATGGCTTAACCACCTCTTGTGTCTTCTATAAGTCTAGTGGTTATATCAGGCATTAACAGGTTGATCTTTTGGTGTAATGGCAACCACTGGTTGTAATGATAGGGTACTAATAAGGGCTTCTTTGGCTATTGCATTCTAATGAAATAATTCTTTTTTCTTTTCAGTAGCGTCATCCTTTTCAAGGTCTTCTAAGGTAGGGATCTTGACTTCTTTGATAGTCACATCAAAAAATTCAAAAGAAACACATTGCAAACGTTTCACCATCTTGTTCTTCCAATCAAGATAATTCTCTCCATCAAACTTAGGACTTTCTTTTCTAAAGAATTCCATCTGATCAACCTAAAGCTATTAAACTTTCTCTCCAAGGCACTTGGCTCTGATACTAATTGTTAGGAATAGTCACAAGAGATAACTAGGGTGGGGGGGGGGTTGAATCAATTATCTACAACTTTCAATTCTTTATCCAATTAAGTATACTTAAACATAAGCATAAACACAATGAAAGAACACTTGAACAAAACACTAATATTTTGGTTACGGGGAAACCCAAATAGGTAAAAACCTCGGTGGGAATTGACACCCACTAATATTCTACACTAGTGTATTATGATCCTTGTTAGAAGATGCTTAACCCTGTTAGGATTTTATTTACAATATATTTAGTAAAGTAGACCTGGTCAAGGGCCAGACCCTATTAGGGGAGAGGATGCACTATCCAAGAGCACACTGCTCAAAGGGGTGAAGGCTACAACCTCTTGTTTAACAAATACACACTATATATGGATCTTCCTGAACTATGCTTTGACTTGCTATCTAGGTCAGTTCCAATGTATAGCACAAATACTTTACCTAGTCACATAGATCTTCTTCTGATGGTTCAACACTTCACACACTCTACTCTGCTCTAACTATCAACCATTAACCACACTTCAGCAATCACAAATGACTACCTATAAATATCTTTCCTCTAAATGATATAATCAAGTCAGCCTATTAGAACCACCTTGAAATCATATTAGAGAAGTCATAACAAACTCCAATAATAATTTAGTTAGATCTACTAAGCATGCAACACATTCTAGGACATGTCCAATAAGATAATTGTAGACGCATGCTACACACTTTTGGCTCTACCAAAATAGTCAGATCTTTCTCCTCAATCTGAATTACATCATGCACTCTTAACCAAACATCAATAACTCTTCTCCAAGCTCTAATCTAAGGGTGTATATGAAAATGATAGGCGCAACTCCAGAATTAGTATAATCTCTATCGACTCTTCTAAACAAACACAAGAAACTGTTGTTGGTGAATAGAGACTGCATAACTTCATTTCTACTAATCATCAAACTCTGCATCCATGAATATAACATCAATAACATGCCTCCATCATATATCCAAAGGTGCAAGGCTTCATGATAATTGTACAGACAATAATACATAGAACATTGTCTGTTACTCTGTCAAGAACACTGCTTGACATAAGCTACTATATAACTATTTGTACTAACATTCAACCTCTGTGTCCATGATATCATGCTGATAACATTTCCATGCTTCATATACTTAAATCCTACTACATAAGTCTTCCACGCATGCTACTTACCATATGTTGTCATCAATGACAAACACATAGTCAACACTGGCTTGCTGGCAAATCTCCAACAATTTGTGCCTATTGTAAGAAGTTCTAAGAGTGTTACATGTCAAATATGTAACTACAATGGTCACTCAGCTAGACAATGTAAAATGGTGAGCCATGTTAATGCGTCGATGAATATAAGGTGTCCAGCCATTTGTCACTCTTGTAACAAGGCTGGACACATCTCAAAGTTTTATAGATCAAGGATGCAAGGTCATGAAAGCCCTAAAAAGACCAAAGAACTAGTACCGGATCCTGAAGGAGAAGTTAATTTTGTAAAAGCTTCATAGGATGCAAGCTTCATTTAGTCATAAGAAAAGAAGGACAAGGTTGATGAGTATGTATTGGATGCATCCATAGTGAATGCACCCTCTACATCTGGATGAATTGCCCTTAGGGTCATAGGGGGAGATAATTTATCTCTAGACCCCTGCGTGGCTAGCATACTCACTCTCAGAGTATGTGCCATTGGACTTAATCTTTTAAAGACTATAGGAACCTTCATGCAAGAGTGCACTAACTAATTATTTTTGGAATGAAAGTTAGAAATTTCCATATGACAACCTGGTTTATGTGACAAGCATTAATGGAAAAATTTATACTTTAAAGTACACATAATTTAGAAGATCTCTAATTGCATTTGAATTAAGAGTGATTGGAGAGTATAAAAGCCCTAGTAGTTGATTGAGAAATATTGCAGTTTGATTCATCAAGTGACTTGCTATGCATTTGATTAGTTGTAGAAACCCTAGTTCATCGTGCTGGTTTAGAATCTCTTGAAACCTTTGAGAAGGTATTATAAAAGTAAGTGATTTCTACTCATATAGTATTTGATGTTGCAGAAAAGAAAAGATATGTGTTTAAGAGGCATCCATTTAAATCAACACTAGATGACCTAGAAAGGGCATTCTCCCACATGCCTATGGGCATTATGCATGTTGAGGACATTAGGGAATACATTTATTGTAAGAAAGAACCAATAGGATTGGGATTAAGGGCGCACATGGAAACTATGTTAAAACTAGGCAAAACCTTCATGGTTGAGATAGACACAACATGCATGGAGGCAGTTGAACTAAGAACAAAGTGGATTCATCCACTAGGATATGAAGTGTAAGAGCCTATTCTAGAGGCCTATTCTCAAGTTCCGTTGTCAGTACTTAAAGACCCCAATGAGCCAAGATGGGGAACCTATGAGGAGAAAACAAGAGAGGTAGATGTTATTAGTATTTTACTCACCGCAAGAGGCCTAGTTACTAAGTTAGAATAGTGCACCCTAGTTTGAAATTATTAAGTGGTCTTTTTTAAATTTGTGTTCATTTCATTGTAAAATAGCATGAAAAATGAAAGAAATGAACTACATCTAAGATTACATATGCATGTATCAATGTTAAGTATGCTAACAAAAGGGAAAAAACTAGAAAGAACATTTATCCAAGCTCACATAGGATGTGAGCATAGTCATTACTAGAATTGGATGAATGAGTACAGATATACATAAAGCAATCAATTAACATATAGGGGTACCAGACATTGCTTGGTAATGGTGTCTAGATCCGGTCTTGTCTAGAGAGCTCCTGTGGTCCAGAACTTACAAGAAGAGAAGAGGAGATATGGGTTAGATCCATGGATCTAAACAATGCCTGGTATCACAGTATTCACAAGATGCATCCATGCACTCAGCCATACACCTCTAGAAAGGGTTGTGCTTAGGGCATGTGCATAAAAGGCTCTAGAAATAAAAGAGACACCATGTTTTTACTGATGTGTTTGTTCCATGTGCAGATACAAGAGGAGCTGATTCAATAATAATTTCAAGGATGCTGGGTCCCAATGAATGAGCTTGACCCTCGATGTAGATCATGGCAAGAAAACCTCAAATTTCCTTGTCAATGACTGCATCAAGGGCCAAGAAAACCCATGATCAACCAAAGAAGCAACTAGATAGGGAAGTATCAGTGGGACACTCAGGGATCATGAGGATGAATCAGGTTAAGCATGGTCAAATAAAAGTAGAAGAGGGCTTGCAGGGTACACTGAGGCATCATCAAAACAAGAAATAAGAGCACAAAAGTCTACATACTAAAGAGATGGTACATTACAACATAGATGTATTTCAAAATTTCACTTAATAAATTAATTCTATAACATGAACATGACAAAATATGTATGATGAACCAAAAATTTAAAGGAGCATGGCACAGTAAACCAATGGTGGCACTAAGTGAGAAATCAAATACAATGCCTTGTTTTGTTCACGGCTTAAGCATGTGGGAACCATTAATGTTAGTAACAATAGCAAGCACTGGTAAATGAACCAAATAGCCACAACAAATAAAATTCAGAAGTTTCAACCCAACAACAACATATCATACCAAGTACAGAGGGCCTTTTTCTTATAGAAAGCATAGTATGAAATAATAATCAGTATCATCAAGTGGATACTAGGCTGTCATGAGCCTCTGTATACATCTTCACAATGACTCAAGGATCTGTAAAATAATGAGCACAATATATTTTATGAAATCAATGAAAACAGATAGAGACACTCGCCCCAAGCTCAAGCAAGAAGTCAAAAAAGTAAGTCACTTGTAAAACCATGGGCTATGATGGATGTACATTAGCATGAATAAAAACTAGTGGCAACATAAGTGACAACTGATGGCATGGATGCCAGCAGGCCATGAACAAACACCAAGAACTTGTGGGCTGTAGCACAGAGAAGATAAATAAAAGAACACCAAAACCTATGAGCCATATTAGTCACACCAACAACATGGCATGTGGGATTGGCTCCAAGCATAAGACCATAGCATAAAAGAAAGGCACCATATAAACACATATGCCCAAGCCCCAAGCACTCACTGCCATTAAAATGCACCAAGTGGTGATGCTACATAGTATTTGTAGGTTACAATAGTTCCCAATCAAACCACGATAATTTTTTGTTCAAACAACAACCATAAGCACGACCCAATGAAGAAAGATACACTCGGGTTGACAATGTAATGCCACAGTCATGGGCAACCAAGTATAATAATCATGCCTTAGCTTTTATAGGCTTTTGAGTCTATAAAATGATAGGGGTATCGATAGTAGGCTCACGTGCCTTAAGAATTCAAGGCACATGAACCTCTAATGCGGGGAACACCACATAATAGACCAAGGTGTTGAAGGATTCAAAATAGGAAAATGTGAACAACAATGAAAATACCAACATGAATGTAGCAAGGAATGGTTACAAATAAAACAATAGCTATGTGTCTATAGCACATGGGTTACATAAAAGCACAAAACAATGATGCAACAACAAGAAGAAGTAATAGGAACTCGTGGGCCTGTGTATAGAATGAGCAATGAGCCCAGCCATGAGAACACTAAAAATGCCATAACAAACAATGATTGGCAGGTTCATGATGCCATTTACAAAGAGGACAAATGTAGTGGATGTGCATCAATTCCCTAAAGTCATGAACACAATAAAGATGTGAACTCAAAATCATGACACCATTACTTGAAAACAAGGAGTAGAGTATAGATCTAGCATGCATTTCCCAAGCACACACAGCTTTAGGGAATCCACAATACAACAATACCCTAGCTCTCAGGTTTCAAAGAGGGAATACCAACATAAATATGAGCATGATGGTGCCCTAATAATAAAACTCATAAAATCATAGTGCCCATGAAAGTCAATAGATGCAGAATAAAGCAACAGTGAATACAAAATATAATAGGGAGCCAAATTCACAGATGTCATAGCTCAGACATCACAGCAAGTAGTATATACTTCTAATGTAGAGCCCTAACCAAAGATCATCAGGCTTCCTCATAAATGCAGAGATGCCAAACTCATAAGAACACAGTGCTATGAAATGAAATAAAACTATAGATATTTCGCAAGGACTGAATATACATTGTGGAAAAGGCATGTAGTATAAATCTAATGCAGATAATAGAGAAGAAATTTATAGAAGGAGCCAAACACACTGAAAAATCAATCTTGAGATAGAGACACAGTGAAATGGAATGCATAGAATGATGCCTACCTTGACAGTATAATTCCATTAGAGGAAAGATGCCAGATGTTTCCATTTGGACTGCCAGTGCAAAGGGAAGGTTGCCAGTTGCCGAGTTGAAGTTTTTTTTTCCAGCAGTTTCCATTTTCGAGGAAGGGGGTTTTGATTATGAATAATGTTTATTCTTTTCTCCCCTTCTTTTAGGGTTGAGGATTGATTTTGATTCCTTTTCTTTAGCATTGGACTTTTGTAAATTAATAAATGTACCTTCTTCTTTTAGGGATGAAGGTTGTTTATTAATTTAGAGTTTTTAGGTTTTTTGGTCCATATGCTTTTTAGACATAGATAGGTTTATTATTTAATTGTAGTTATTTTAAAACTTGTTTCCCCATTTTTGGGTTGAGACCTTTTTAAGATATTTTAAA
This sequence comes from Chamaecyparis obtusa, assembly GCA_027943335.1. NCBI lineage: Eukaryota > Viridiplantae > Streptophyta > Pinopsida > Cupressales > Cupressaceae > Chamaecyparis > Chamaecyparis obtusa. Next base: position 1,967,884 of record BSBK01000647.1, on the reverse strand, counting down.
TCCATTTTGTGTCTTAGTGGGATAGGTTTTTAATGATAAGTCATTGCATAACTTATTAATGTAAATTTTGGTGATGGTGTTTTTATAAATTATCATCGAAATACGTTTAGTGCATGACTTAGAGGGGTAGAGTGGTCTTCTTTTGACCATCTTTGTTAGGTTCCCACTTTCTCCGCCCCTCTAAAAACTAGGGAATCTAGCATCCGAGTTATGATGCAGTGTCATGGGTCTATTTTGAGATATTTTCCTTTCTTAGGAGGCGGTGGAGTTTGAATGCAAATTCCTAGGTTTTAATTGTATACCTCTCACTTTTCATGATGGAGGTTATCTCTTCATTCTATTCTCTCTGATATGAGTGTTTTAGGTCTAAGAGACACATCTTGTACTTAGTTTCTTTCAGTGCTAAAATTGATCCTTCTTGTTTCCCTACAATTTCAGAATTCTTCTTTTTGGAGCTCATGCAGGATTACTGTGATGTTCTTGTATCTTTCATCTGCATGTTGATCCAAGTGAATGTTGAGGAATTTATATTAGCTCTATAGTGTTAATTCATGTTCAATTGAAAGATTAGAATTGTGGAATCATCTTTCCTTTACTATGTTTCAAGTACCTTATTTCATAAGGAGTTTAAGGAAGTAGAATCAAGTTGTGAAGTTCAGTTTTGTTTTGCTGTTGTAGTAAGCTTACCTCGGTTGTGGATATTTTTTCAAATTTGGTGGATCACCTTATTTTTAAGTTAGTTTTAGTTATTTTTTTTTATGCACTCTCTCTTTCTTCTAAAACTTAGTTAGTTTTAAGTGATCCAACGGGAAGTCATCCCTTAATCCAGAGGTCTATTCTTGAATAGGTTACCCATAGCCTGAGAATAGTCCCATGTTTCATAGGATTTCTGGGCTTTAACACTTAGCAAATTGTGTGCAATCCTTAGTGACAATAGTTCTTGGAATGCTAGGTTAGATAGAAGACTTAGTGAATCAAATTTCTAAGAAGTTTTACATGCAAGTTATTGTGTGGTATGATTAGTGACTATATTTTGAGATCATACCTAGTGACTCCAATCTTGTTTCATGTAGATCAACACTTAAGCTTATGAGTGGGATCCCAACCAGGCAGAGTAAGAATCCTTTTGTTTATATAGAGTTTCCATCTGTCAAGAAGAGGTCTAAAGTAGCCCAAATTATCGCATCCCAATCTACAAATCCCACTCCTAATCTCATTCACATTACTATAATGACTCCCCCAATTCAGCCAGTGCAAGCAGCACCATCAGTTCAAGCTCCCCTTAATCCTCCAATGGAAAGACAACATCCTTTCATAGCCTTCAACCAAGGCAGCCCCTTGAATTTGCATCAACATAATGACATACCTACATCATCCCTTAATAGCCTACCCATTTTCAAAGGAGTGGATTAGACCTCCACTATTGAGCATATAAGAGATGTAGCATCTCTTTGTGCCCTTCATAATATAACCCAAGATAACATGGCTATGAGGTTCTTGGCATCTTCCCTCAAATTCAAAGCTTTACAATGGTTTAGAGGCTTAGCAGTTGGTTCTATAGCTGATTAGGATGGGTTGGGTCAAGCTTTGACTAATCAATTTGAGGATAAATTGGATCACCTCTCCTAAGTTGAACATTTGACTACCATTAAAAGGGCACCCCAGGAGTACATGATAGATTTTAATTTCAAATTTTAGAGGATGTGAAATAGAATGCTAGCCATAGTTAGACCTTCAAGCCAACATGCTTTCCTATATTATCTAAGAGCCCTCAACAGTTATATCTATGTTATGATTTAATCCATGGGAGGGACTAATTTACCAACAGCATATGATCTTGCTATAAGAGCTAAAAAAACCTAATTCAAGTAGGAAAAATAGCCCCAAGGCCTCCAATGCCTATTTTTCCTGAGCTTCATCCTATTCTTGAAGAAATTCCAACCTTGGCATCTATTCCACCTCTCTCAACTCCTCAACAAGCTGTTAGCCCAGTTGTGAATCAATCCCAAGAGCTAAATGAGATCAAAAAAGCCTTGCAAACTATTAATAATGAGCTAGTTAGTCTAAAGAAACAATAGTCCCAGCCTTACCAGAAACCCTATCAACAACCTTATCAGGAGCCTTATCAAGCTCAGTACTAGTAAAATAGACCCCAATACCAATCAGGCTAGTAGGGTCAAGTAAGAAATTACAACCATAAAGCCAATCAGCCTTATAATCCTAACATTCCTAGTGCTTCTAGAGATCTAGTTCCTATGGCCTAGAACAACATGGTGCAAGAATATCAATGGGGTTTCCCATGTAATCAGCAACATATCCAAGGGATGTGTCCTAATGGCTATGTCGAGGCCCTCATGGTGCAAAACAATGTGATGATGCCATAGGAGATGGTTTAAGAACCAGATATCAACAAGGTCTAGTTGTTTCTCCAAATGAGCTACAAACACCTGAGGTGGCATTGGTTGACTTTCAAAAGGAGGATTTTGTGGGGTAAATTTTTCTCTAAATGACAACCCAAACTATGTTCTGGTTGCAGCCAACATGAGGTCTAAGAAGAAGGCTTTGGAGGCTAAGAAAGTGGCCTCTACTAGTCAAAAGGCTCTTATTATGACTCCACAACTCAAGGAAGTTCAAACTCCAGTCCAAAGTTAGTCAAAAGATGTTAAGGAACTAGCCAAGGCAACTACACAGTTGGTATCCACACAACCAGAAACTGCTGCATTAAAAGGATAGTCTAAAGTAAGATTGGGATCTTTTAACATTGTGGAAAAAATGAAGAAGACCTCCATAAATGTGCCTTTGATGGACAGCCTGGTGATCTCTAGACAAAAGGAGCTAATTTTAGTGAATTATCTAAGATTTCATCAAATCAAGAAGTTGTTTTAGAGTAGCCTAGAATCCTAGTGGCTGAAACATCTCAAAAAGAGTAGCAAACTAAAGAAGCCAGCTTGCAGCCCATTGTTGCTCCACAGGTTAAACCCCCTCTTTTCTATGTTACTCTTATTGTTGGAAATTTCTTGGTTCATAATTGCATGATAGACTCAGGGGCAAGTAGGTCTATAATTTCTAAACAGTTGGTAGACCTTCTAGGATTGTCTTATGAACCAATAGACAAGCCTCTTGTTCAGTGGGATGGGTCATCAGTTAGCACCATTGGAGTCATTAAAGACCTAAGCCTCACTTTACATGAATGTCCCAACTTGTCTATTCCCCAGGATGTCTATCTCATAGATCTTCTTCCTCACTTTTCTATCTGTCTAAGAAGAGATTTCACTACTAGGTTTAGGGGGGTGCCTCTCAGCTGATTGGTCCCATCTATACTTCAAAACTAGATATGGGACTAGCATTGGAATCAAGTCTAAAGCTTTTGCAAAGAACCATGCTGAACCTTATCCCCCAAGCCCTATAAATGGCAATCTGATGTTTCACAAGAAAGATCCTATTGATTCTAAACCTGAAACCACTATTGGAAACATTCCTGATATTGTCTTAGATGAATGGGCTGAAAGAGATTTAGAAGACAACCCTTTTAGAAACATGGATATTTCTAGTATTAGGATGTATGTTATCCATGAGGAAGGTGTTGTGATCCTAGATTTGATGAAGGAAGATAAATTTTCTAAAGATGAGAGTGGTGAGCTGTGGCAATTATTCTTTGATGGTGCTAGAAGGAAAGTTTTTTTGGGAGGAGGAGCCATCCTTATTTCTCTAGAAGGAAAAAGGTATTACTCTACTATTCATTTTTCTTTTAGCTGTACCAACAATATAGTAGATTATGAGGCCTTGATTCATGGTTTAGAATGGGCTAGATGAAGAGGAATCAAGTGTCTAAAAGTTATAGGTGATAGTGAATTAGTGGTTAATCAGATTCATGGCACTAATCTCACAAAAAATGACACACTTAAGATGTATAAGCATAGGGTTTGGAATTTAATGGAAGATTTTTGTACTTTTAATCTGGTTGTTGTCCTAAGAAATCATAACAAATAGGCAAACAAGCTGGCTACCATGGGAGCAGAATATGATATTCCAAAGGAGATCACAAGCACTAAAATGCAGCACGTGAAGGTCCTGGTAAGACCATCAATACCAGACAATCAGGTGAGCTGGAAAGTTTTCAAAAATGATGAACAAATTTTCAATTTTTTGATAAAGGAAGCTGAGTTCTCTAAAGTAAATTAGAATAAGCATGCTCACTAGTATAATGACAAGATGTTAAAGTTGAAATCTAACAAGATGCCCAAGGGAATGGTCACCCTTGATTCCATTTTTAATTATGATGATCAGCTCAGAGGGGGACAAGACTAGCATAACAGTCAAGGAAGAGTACTACCAACCTGTGGAGATTCTTAAAGATAAATCTCTTAAGCTAGGAAAGGTATGCACTTAGCTAGAAAAGAAAGCCTTTATCTCATTATTTTGAGAGTTTAATGATGTTTTTACATGGGGATACTATGATTTGAAAGGATTTGACCCCCACTTAGCCTAGCACACCATTGAGCTAGTGCCCCTTGCCAAACTAGTAAGACAAAAATAGAGACCTATCAATCCTAAATTGGAAGTGTTGATGAAAACAATGTTGAGAAAAATGATTGAAGCCAATATTATATTTCCCAATAAACACACCTCTTGGGTTTCTAATCTAGTACCTATCAAGAAGAAGAATGGTGAAATCTGTCTATGTGTGGATTTTAGAGACCTTAACAGAGCCTCACTCAAGGACCACCACCCATTTGCTTCCATGGAACCGATATTGCAGTATGTCTCAGGGTTTGACAGGTATTCCTTGTTAGATAGCTTTTTTGGATATAACCAGGTCCTATTTAGAGAGGAAGACCAATACAAGACAGCCTTTACTACCAAATGGGGAACCATGGCATACATTAAGATGCCCTTTGGGTTGTCTAACATTGGTGCTACATTTCAGAAAGGCATTTGCTGGTTTGATGAACAAATTCGTTCAAGTTTATTTGGATGATATAACTATTTTTTCAAAAGATACTAATAATCACCTGGTTCATCTGAGGCAGATTTTTGAGAGGTGTAGAGAATTTGGAGTTTCATTGAATCCTAAAAAATGCATCTTTGTTGTCCATGAAAGGAAGATTTCTAGGGCACATTGTCTCCAAGCAAGGGACAACAATTGATCCTGAAAGGATAAAGGCCATCATGGCACTACCCTGCTAGCTCACAAGAAGGGACTATAGAGTTTCCTTGGAAGAATCAACTTCTTAAGAAGGTTCATTCCAAATGTTGCAGCACTACTGAAGCCTATGACCCAGATGTTGAAGAAGAACTCAACCTTTCACTGGACAAATGAAGGAAAGAGATATTTTGAAGAGATCAAGGAAGCAATTGCTTCTTCTCCTACTTTGGTAAACCCTAAATTTTCTAAAGATTTCATCCTATACCCTTTTGGGGACACTGGTAGTATCTCTACCATGTTAGTCCAATAGAATGCTGAGAAAAGGGAGCAGCCAGTGGCTTTTTACAACCAAGGTCTGGATGGTTATGAATTAAATTACACTCCTATAGAGAAGCATGTTTTTGCAATAGTGAGGAGTTTGAAAAAAATTAGACACTTGCTATCTAATAACATAGTACACTTAATGGTTGCTCACCCTTGCATAGAAGATTTCCTGTTGAATAAAGATCTAAGCCAAAAGAGGGCTGGTTGGATCACCAAAGTCATGGAGTATGACATCCAGATCAAAGTGACCAAGTTGATTAGGGGAAAAGGGCTATGTGAGCAGCTAAATGAGGGAAGAACATACAAAAACCAACAAGAAGAGGAAGTTGTCCTAATGAACCAGAATGTAGAACAGAGTGCAAGTTGGACAACAGAGATGAAACATTATCTCTCAACTGGTGAGTTCCCTCAAGGTCTTGACATGAGTAAAAAGAGGTACTTTAGACTTCAAGCTATCCCATTTATAATTATTGATGATGTTCTGTATAGAAAAGATCATAGTGGTGTCTTGTTGAGATGTGTCAAAACCAACCAAATAGATAGAATACTAGAAGAGTTTCATGATGGAAGTTCTGGAGGACACTTTGCAACTAGAACTATTTCTCTGAAAGTGATGAGAGTTGGGTACTACTGGGCTAGCTTGTACAAGGATGCATTTGATTAGGTAAGTAAGTGCAAGAAATGTGCTATGTTTTCTACCAAATAGAAGCTATTAGCCCTCCCTCTACATCCCATCAAAATGGAGAAGCCTTTCTCCAAATGGGTGTTAGACTTCATTGGACCTATCAATCCTCCATCTAGTGCTAGACATAAATGGATACTTACTGCTACGGATTATTTTACCAAATGGATAGAGGTTGTAGCATTGAAGGAAGCGAATGAGACCTCTATCCTAAATTTATACCAAGATGTTGTGTCTGGATTTGGCACTCCAAACTCTATCATTTCAGACAATGCCATGACATTTCTCAGAATGAGAATCTTATAATGGGCTTTAAGGCACAATTGTAATACCTCAAAAATGGGTTATAGGTTCATTAACCTCCTACATCTTCAAATTGAATGAAATCAACATCAAAGTCCTAACCTAAGGTACATCTACACATTATCGAAATCCTAATTAATTTTATCTTAATTCTGCATCAGGGAATATTTCCTAAATATTCCTAATTTATCTAATTATCTTTAATTAAATATTATTTGGTGATAAATGTTATTATTTATCCTAAAGTTGATTAATTGAATATGATGAATATTTAATTAATTAATTTAATTCTACCACTTAATTCTTTAATTAGATTTAATTGCATTTATTCCTAATTAATATTGTTTATATTTTGACAATAAATCAAAATTCCCACAAACAATCAATTGGATATTTATTTAATTGATTTAAAATCAAAGTTGTCAAATTTAATGATTTAATTGGAATAAAGTTTGATTTAATAATTGATTAACCCATAAATCAATTGTTTTAATTCAAAAAATCAATTAAGTTGAGAATAAATCACTTTATTTATTAAATTAATTCATATTAAATCATGCAAAATCACAAAAGCAGGCATCTAGAAATTAACAATCAATTTTAAAATTGAAACTCAACATTTGATGATGAGTTGAAAAAAACACTAAAGCTCTATTTTGAGATAAAAACTGCTTTTGCATGATTTTATGAATTAAATATTCTTAATTTCATGTTAACTCAAAAATCAACCTAAGTTTATCAGGAATGATTTATGGATTTTCTCTTGCATCCTCAAAGACCTGGATTTCTATAAAATTGTTGCCCCACTTTTCACCCTCTAACCATGCTGATTAAAAGTGGAAGTATTTAATGTCAAGTCAGATCTGGTTATGTCTGAGTCTAGGTCTAAGTCTTTCTTAGGTAGGTTTTCTTTGCCAGGTTTCCCTATCATTGCTTTTCCTTCTCTGAACTAGGTGGGTTGTTCTAAAGATCTTTTTATCATTAGGTAGGTTATAGTTCCTAACCTGGAAAAGTCTTGATGCTCCAATTGATTCTTTTTCTCAAGCAGGTAGATGTTCGAAATACATGATCTTCAAGTGTGTGCAAAGAATTAGGAAGAAGATGTAGTGACAGAGCCGTGTGTTCAATCTTATTACATTGTCACCACCTGAGCTCAGCTGGCCGTAGCATCTTTTCAATGTTTCTACCCGAGCTTGAAATGTTTCAACAGTCTTTGCCTGTGTCGGGTTTTATAATCCTTCCTTACCTTTTGATTCATCTTTGAGAGGCAGGTGCACATCTCTTTATTCATCCGGCGGTGTCACTTAAGTTAAAGATTTTCCACGTGTCCAGGATGGTGAAGTGGTCACATGATCGCATAAATAAAATTACAGTCTTGCGATCATGCGACAAGATAGTGGAAGCCCTGCGGTCTCCAGATCTACGGTCCCCAAAAGATCGCATGATTGAGAAACTGGTCTTGCGATCATGAGAGATGCAGCCATGTGGAATCCTCAGCAAATGCGGGTCCGGTCCATGTTTTTACTTTGGTCAAAATCGACGGTTCAAAACATTCCAAGGTTTCAATCCAATGATGGTCAGAATTGCGCAATAGAAAGATGCCCGAAAAATAGCAACAAGGTGCCACCTATCTCAGCGGACCCATGGGCACCAATTATAGAGCGGTCGCATGATCACATGAATTAAAATAATACCATGCGATCATGCGACAATGTAAATCAGGTAAGTGAACAATGAACCTGCCAGGACCCATGATCGACAACAGTGCAATCCATGTGTGCCAATGGTAGAGCGGTTGCATGATCACATAGATTAAAATAATACCATGCGATCATGCGATAATGTAAACTTGGGAGGTGACTGCTGCTGGGACCCATGTATGCCGATGATAGGAGATACTAAATGGATGGGCCCACTAGAATCCATGTGTGCCAATGGTAAAGCGGTCGCATGATCGCATAGATTAAAATAATACCATGTGATCATGCGACAATGTAAGTTTGGGAAGTGATGTGCTCTATTGGGACCTGCATATGTCAACAATGTGTCCACATGTAAGGTGGGACCAATAATTTCTCCACAGTTGTAAGATGCTCATCGACGGCTCACGCTTTTCTGTGATGATGTCACTTTTTCCTTGCGGCAAAATGGGATTGTGACGCGTGTCAGTGCATAAATAAAAAAAGGATTGAAAGATTATTGTCTTAGAAATATTCAGCATGTAAGTTGACTAGAGGAGAATGTTGAAATAGATGAGCTTTTGGTTACTCTGAAGGTGACTGTTAAGTTAGAATATAGAATTCTTTTGTCATGGCATACCACGGAGAATAGGTGTCGATGAATCCCAAGTCGATGTTATAATCAGATGCTATATCAAGGTAGAGAGAAATGCAATAATACAGGGCTTTCTGGGCATCATGGTTTCATTATATATTTACATGGTGATTAGTTAGAGTTCAATAAACTTGAGATGGAAGCCAGTGTTATTTCTTAGAAATAGGAAATACTGAGAGGGGGGGGTGAATCAGTATTTCACAAACTTTTTCTTTTTCCCACTTATGGATATAACAGATTAATTTAGTGCATACAAAGATTATCAAGCTAATTAACAAACATAGCAGTAAATAGAAAGAACTCATAACACATGATATGTTCTCGAGGAAACCCTGGCCAAGGGAAAACCCTGGTGGGGATGGTACCCACAAAGATCACTAATCAAAAGTATCCTGTTAGGGATATTGGACCCTATTAGGAGTCAATTTACAATATATAGTAGATCTATCTTGGTTAAAGGACTTTAGGCCTTGTTAGAAGCCTTAACCCTGTTAGGAGTTAGATTACAAAACCTGATCACCAGCTGAGCTCACTGCCTAAACAGGTAATACAAAATGTTTCTGACTATAATATGGTACTACTTACAACTTCACATCAATAGCCTTTGCTGCGATCACAATATACAACTATTGCAAGTTATCTTTTCTTTTTTTTAACATATCACACTCTCTTTTCATTACATTTCAAGTATGCCTAATATATGAGTTATTAAAGCTAATAACTTAACATGGTCAACTTCCAAAATCTTTATCCAAGAGTAAACATCTAGGATGTTGTCCCTTCATAATGTTAAGTCATTATTTTGACAAGCAAAAATAATCCCTTAACTCTTTCGCTAATATTGTCTCCAAAACTGTTATGTCTGCAAAAACTATCTTCAGTAAACTTCAAATAAATTTGTCCGTATTGCTCCAAAATTTATGCACACTGAGATGGGGTATCCTCATACTCTGTAAAAGCTTTACTTAATTTTGCAAACAAAAATATTGCTCCAGTGGATGTTGCCAACTAAATCTTCATCGGGTGCTCTGTCAGGATCACTGTATCCATACTTAGACAATTTCTTCCTTCAACTTGCCATACTTGCATTCCAGATTCTGCGCTCTCAATAGAGATCATATGTTTCCATAATGACAACATCTATGCATCCACATTAGCCAAATTTCCAACAATCTCCCCCTTTGTCATTGGTGGCAACATATGGGAAAATTGGCTAAGTGTGCAAACAAAACTTCAAAAACACTTATACAAAATTGTGGCCCAAAAGTTATACAATATGTATACAATATCATACTACATAAAATAGCTCCCCCTATGAGTATCCTTCCTCAACATATATTCAATTTTCTGCTATCTCTACCCCTTTGACAATAATGACAAAGATAGGGTGTACAAAAATTTCAAAAACTTTATACCTTATTATCAGTTATTGCAAAGCCGGTAGGCTTGCAACACAATCACCAAACTCTAACTTCCAAGATTCAAAATCTTTCTCCCATATCTTCCTAATGGATTCAGAAACATTGAGTAGAGTACTCAATCTGTATGCTACTATCTGACAAGCTTGCAGGGAATTGAAGCTAAACTTATGAAATGATGTCTTTGCTGAAAGACACTGCTCAATTTGATCTTCAACAATTGATATCTTGATTGAGACATGCTCTCTCAAGATTTTAACCTTGATCATCTTTCTGTTCTTCTCCTCTGCTAACATTCTGATTTCATCTTTCAATTTCCTTATGTTCTTCTCTACAGAACTTATCTTTACATTAGGGCTTGTCAAGGTGTTTGTCTTAGCTGTAATAGCATCTAACTTCTCTCTGATCTTCTTATCCTCTTCAACTATTAGGATTTTTTATTTAGTGCATTGTATGTACAAATTCTTTCCTATCTCAAAATGTTTCCTCAAATTCTTTATGCATACATCCAAATTACCAATATCATTTCAAATATTTATACTTAAATTTTGTTGCATTTCTGCTTCATAGTCTTCCTGAACTTTTATCTTAGCAATATCCTTCAAGTTAGAAAATTCAGAGTCAAAAGAATTCATTACCATTTTAGCTTTCTCAAGTGGATCCGATTCAGATACCTTAGTGCTGATCACAATCTCAAGTTTATCTGTCAAAACTCTAACTTTGCCTTCAAGGTCTTTCACCTTCTTATTCTTTCCAATAATTTTATTCAGAGATGTGATGAGCTCAAGCTGATCATCATCTTCAAATTCTTTTCCAAGGTCTTCAAACATTGAACCAATATGCCTCTTCTTACTGTCAGGTGCACTAATGTCTTCAAATGGTGTAGAAGGTGCACTAGAGGTAGTGGCCTCTGTCAAAATTTGTTTGCCTTTAACTGACTGCTCTGCTAGAACTGATTCTGATATAGTTGGTGCTTCCTCTGCCTCTATATTCTTCTCTGATTCTGTGACCTTTTCTTGCTCTCCCAAAGCCAAATTGTCAACAATGTTTCCTAGATCATGAAATACTGCATCATCTGATTCTAGTGTCACTTTGGTGCCTTCAATATCCATTGATTCTTTGCCAATATTGATATGTGAAGAAGATGGAACTTCTTCAATACCAACTTCCTCTACATGTGGTTCCTCTGATTGCTTCTGCTGAGGGTCTGATTCAACATGCTTTTCTGCAACTATATCTACAAGAACTTGCATTACTGCTTGCTCTGTCTCTTTCTGTAATTCCTCCTTTTTGCCTCCCATTATAAGGATTGTTCTTCTCTTAGTTCTCAATAAAGTTCCAAGAGACTTCAAGAATCTCTTCAAATGATCTTCATCCTTAACTTCACAGAACTGTCTGATTACATGTTCTCTCATCTTTATGTCCTCTTCTTGTGCTCTCTATTTTCTATTCACAAGTCTGTTATACAAATCTTCTAGGATCTTACCATGAATAGTGCTAAGTTTCTTATCTGCCACAATCATGTGTATAACCATTGCATTTTCAAAGTTCAATCTATCAAATGATCCATAGAGATCATAGAATTTATTCAACTTAGTGAAGTCTCCATGCTTCAATATATCTTCATTAACTCTTTCAATTCTTGGTTTCCAAGTTTTCTTCTTGACTGAAACTACATCATCATCTTTAATTACTGCTACATTTCTAGGTACTGGTGGTGCAATTACTTTCTGTCTCTTGTCGGGTCCTGTTGCACTCACTTTTACTCTTTTGCTAGGAATAGGAGAAAAAGATTTATCTCCTTCATCTTTTTCAGGTACTTCAACTTTTACCTTTACTGCAATAGGATCAACAGGATCTGCACTTGATGTCTCAGGTGAAATTACAAGATTTTCACTTTGCCTCAAGGCTTTTGCAGTCTTCTTAGCTATGTCAAACTCATGACTTGACATACCTAATTCTTTCAATATTTTCTTCATAGTAGATTCAACTCTCTTACTAGATTGCTTCATTTCTCTCAAACTTATTGCAGAGTTGATATTTTCTTCATAGGTTCCAAACCTATTTGCATGACCATCCAACTCACACTTTAACAATCTATTCACATATCCTACTATTTCTGCTTCAGATATTTCATAGCCAAGAGGGTCTATGAATTCCATTCTAGGCTCAACTATTTCAATGTAGGTGAAATCAGTGTCTACCATAAAACAAATGTCATCTTTATGCTTTTCAACTAAGGATTGAGGAATCCTTGATTTGTTCTTAACAATATTCTGAAAAGTCTTCAATACAAGCTTCACACTGTCATTAAATTTATCAAAAAGGTGCTTCATGTAGACTGAGTTTATTCTTTCCATTGTGTTTACATTGTCACTCCAATCAACTGTGTAAGGAAATCTTCTCAAAATATGGAAAAACATATAGGTTATCAGAGATGAAAACCTAAACTATGTGTACTTAGCCTTCTTAATCTTTTCTAAGTTCTCAAATAACTGAATTTTCAAATTTTCACATAGGTCTACTGGTTTCTTCTCCATACACATAAGATAAGCTACATGAACCATTCCTATAGCCATGTAATCTTCCCTTGAACTACCATAGAATTTAGTTGTTAGGATCTTGCAAAGGTACCTAACATCATCTTGCTTAATCTTACTTATCACAATTCCTCTACCATTATAACTAGATCCAGTGTTGTCTAAAACAATCTTTCTCATGTTCTTTTCATTCATTGGAATCTCTCCAACTTTTGATAATCCAGTAACTTCATGAATTAGGTTGGCAGTTATATCAATAACTCTATCCTCCATCCAGAATTTCCCATTGTGGATTCTACTTAAAATGATCTTGGTACATTCCTCATCATTGAATTCATACTTCATGGAATATTTGATAATTTCATTGTTCTCTAGGTGCCCATAAGCTAGTTTAACTGACATGTCTTGATTGTACAATTTCCTATAATCATTACTAAAATTTGCATCTCCCAAAGTTTCAAACTTGCAACCTAAATATCCTTTAACATTCTCAATGTGCAATACTCCATCTGGTACGAATGATAATGCTAGACTGTTATCAATTTTAGTTGGTTCTACTAGTTCTTTCTTAATATTTGGTCTATTCTTATCCTTAACATTATGAACCATAGAAATATCCATCTTATCAACTGATTAAAGATAAAAAATACCTCAACTTTGCAAATCTAGGGTTTCGGTATGATCATCGCTGCAAACTGCTTCCAAACTTCTTCAAGTCATCCTCAACTCACTTTTCTTCTTTCAAATCTCTCTTTAATAATTTTGTAATCATAATAACTTTGATTTTGACCTTATAACACTTCACATTAACTCAATCTGACATGACATTCATTCATTTTTCCGCTAAAACCTCAAAAAGCTGATTCTGCAAACCTGCAATCATAAAACTTTCTCCGACCTCACAAAACACAATATTTTATTTTGCGCACTTAACCATAGCATTAGTACAACATAATAAGCCTATATCTAACTGTGCAAAACTTAACTCATTCAAATTCCTAATCTACACTAATCCTAAGTCCTAAACTACAGAAACTTACATAATTTAAGTACTTAAAGAAGGGTCAGGTAAAGATTCATCCTTACCATTGGTTACATTACCTTCCTGACTACTTTTAGTGCTAACTGTACCTCCTTGATCTATGCCTTTATCAAATTTCACTTCATCTTTATTGCTGCAGCAACCTTTCTCTTTGTTTCCTACATTTTCATTCCTTCTTGCACTGTTCCTAGGGTTAGGGTTATGATGATAACCTCCATTGTTCATTCTGCAAAATCTTGCTGAGTGTCCAAACTTGTTGCATATCTAAAAAATGATTCCATTGTTTCCAAATCTCTATCCTTGCTGGTTAATCTGTGACCTGCAATTTCTAGCATTATGTCCTACTTTGTTGCATCTAAAACATACTACCACTTTTCTTTGATTCATTTCTTCAATAGATTTCTTATCTGCATTGTTAGTATTCCCAATCATTCTATCATAATTATTCAAAATTACTTTAGGTCTTCTACATTTGTTAGCTCTATGTCCAAAACTATGACAATTATAACAATGTCCATTAAGAGGTTTAAATTGCTTACCTGTGCAATCTCTCTTCATGTGCCCAATAGTATTACAAGAAAAACATCTACCTTTGAATTCTCTTTGCATACCTTCAGATGATTCTTCCTATTTTGATTCTTCTTGCTTTGATTCTTCTTTCTCTCTAGGTGGTTCTTCTTTAGGTGGATCTTCCAATGTGTTCTCATCTAGCTTTATTTCCTCCACACTTTCAGATGTCTTCAGATCTGGCTTCTTACTTTCATGGTTTGTTCTAAACATACTATATCCAAATCCAGTCCTATCAAAGAATGGTTCTTCAAAAGAATTTTTTTTTTCAGTCTTATCACTTTTTTAATATAGCCTTTCAAGTTTTTGTTTAGATTGAGTTAATTCACCTTTCACAATTTTATTATACTTCTCAAGTTCCACATACTGCACTTTTACTTTTTCAGATTCGGATGTTTCCTTTTCAAGTCTTGACCTCAGATCTTCATTCTCAATTTTCAATTTTTCATTATCAGATCTCAAATTTCCATCTTTCATACTAAGCTTCAGATTTACTATCTTCAACTCATGCTTAAGGATCTCATTTTCTTTTTCTAATTCATCACAATCTTTAACAAGCATATCAGATTTCTTTTCAGATTTCAGATCTTCAATCTTACCTTTTAATTTGTCAATAGTATTCTTTGCATCTTCATATTTTCTTCTTAAGGAGTTTCTTTCATCAGTAAGCATATCAATCTGTTCAAGAGCTTCTTCAAGATTCTTCTGAAGTTGATCCATATCAATAGAGATCTTACTCAATCTTCTAAGCTTTCCTTGAATGTTCCTTCTCCGAGTAACTATGCTCTGATACCAATTGTTAGAAATAGGAAATACTAAGAGGGGGGGGGGGGGGGTGAATCAATATTTCGCAAAATTTTTCTTTTTCCCACTTATGGATATAACAGATTACTTTAGTGCATACAAAGATTATCAAGCTGATTAACAAACATAGTAGTAAATAGAAAGAACTCATAACACATGATATGTTTTCGAGGAAACCCTGGCCAAGGGAAAACCCCGGTGGGGATGGTACCCACAAAGATCACTAATCAAAAGTATCCTGTTAGGGATATTGGACCCTGTTAGGAGTCAATTTACAATATATAGTAGATCTATCCTAGTTAAAGGACTTTAGGCCTTGTTAGAAGCCTTAACCCTGTTAGGAGTTAGATTACAAAACCTGATCACTAGCTGAGCTCACTGTCCAAACAGGTAATAAAAAATGTTTCTAACTATAATATGGTACTTCTTACAACTTTTCATCAATAGCCTTTGCTGCTATCACAATATACAACTATCGCAAGTTATCTTTTCTTTTTTTAACATATCACACTCTCTTTTCATTACATTTCAAGTATGCCTAATATATGAGTTATTAAAGCTAATAAATTTACATGGTCAGCTTCCAAAATCTTTATCCAAGAGTAAACATCTAGGATTTCATCCCTTCATAATGTTATTTCATTATTTTGACAAGCAAAAATAATCCCTTAACTCTTTCGCTAATACTGTCTCCAAAACTGTTGTCTGCAAAAACTATCTTCGGTAAACTTTAAATAACTTTTTCTGTACTGCTCCAAACTTTATGTGCACTGAGATGGGGTATCCTCATACTCTGTAGAAGCTTTAGTTAACTATGCAAACAAAAATATTTCTCCAGTGGACATCGCCAACTAAATCTTCATCGGGTGCTCTGTCAGGATCACTGTATCCATACTTAGACAATTTCTTCCTTCAACTTGCCATACTTGCATTCTAGATTCTGCGCTCTCAATAGAGATCATATGTTTCCATAATGACAACATCTATGCATCCACATTAGCCAAATTTCCAACATTATTATCTCTATCATGATGATGACTTCTTAGAAAAATGACACCAAAAAGGAGGTCTAATGCAATGTGAATAATTGGTTTATAGGAGAAGTATCTTGTCAATGCATGTAGATGTAATGTACCATCTTCAAGTTCAAGTTGACTAGTGAGAGTCTATTCACTTCACCTTCTCAAGGAAAACCATATGCAGAAGTAGATGAAAAGTCATGGTCTTTGGGCTTTTCTGTTTGTGAATTCAAAAGTGTTCTCTAGTCTTTTCATATTTTTAGAAACTGAATCACTTCCTATTCCCATGAAGATCATACATTGTAAGCTCTATATAAACTATGGAAATAGGGAGTGAAAGGGTTGGCAAACTAGATATTGGAGAAAAAGTGATTCCATTTACTGAGCTTTATTTCTGGTTTTGTTCCATTTTAGTTAATCATCTGCATTTGAATAGAAAGGATAGTTATGTATGAAGCTATGATTACATATTGAATTCCATTTCATGTCTGTGGTTGCAGTAAGTAATTCCATTTGCTTGTCATATGTAACTCTTCTCCTATTCATCCTGTTTGTTAGATTCATTCTAGACAGAAAGTATAATTATGTATGAAGCTATGATTTTAGCTTGGATTCCATTTCATGTCAAAGGTTGCAGTGAGGGCAATTCCATTTTCTATTCATATATGATTCTGCTCCTATTCTCTCTAGGTAGAATTTGCATGATTAGGGTAGTTAGATTAAAGTTAGGAGATAGAATATATACCCTTGCCTGAATTATTTGTGTCTATGAGCAATTCGGTTAAACCACATCAGAGACAACTTGGTGATCAGTTTAAAAACATATTCATTGAACACCATACACAATCAGGGAGTTGTACTTGTTGATTCAGAGGGCAGTGATTGAAGATATACACTAACCCAATTGTTGGTAACATCCTTTTGTTCTCTTACCTTGGGTGATTTGGGAGTCAAAGATTGAAAATCTTAGAAGAGGACAAACTGTTAACCAACAGTTTTTGGTGACTCTACTGGGGAGGACTTTGAAAAGAAGAAGATATTGATAAGTTTCTCTCAGAATCTTAAGGCATCCTGAATTCTAGATTTACCAAGAGTGCAAAACAAAAGGGAAAGGTTGATCCAGTCTATGAAGAACTCAAAGATGTCAATTTCCCTATCCTTGAAGATATTTTTAGGAAAGAAAGAGCAAAGGTGAGGGAAACTGAAAATAAGAAGCTTGCTAATTTTCAGTTATCTATAGTAGTTCCTTTGAGACCAAAGAGAAGTAATTCTTCCTCTCCTCCTATTGGTAGAATTCCTATCTCTACCACTTGCAATTCATTGTTATTGCACGGTATTGCACTTCCTCTCTCAGTTTCAATTCAGGTGGTTGCACAAAATACAAGGCTAGTAACTATGGCTATTCCTTGGGGAAATACTATTGGGCCACTGAATCTTACAACAAATCATGACTTGCCAAAGGCCTCCAGAGAGAACTTCCCTAGATTCAATGGTGATGGCTCAGTGTCAGCCGAACAACATCTAAGTGCTTTCCAGAAAGCATGTAGTGTGGTGAATCCTCAGCATGAGGATGTTACAGTCAGGATGTTTGTGGATACTTTGGTGGATGATGCAGTAGATTGGTTCCAGGATTTACCCATAGGCTGTATTACTAGTTGGGATGCCATGAAACAGAGATTTGAAGGAAGATACAAGAGCACTAAAGATGCTCAGATTCTCTTTTTACAATTAGCCCAAATTAAGAAAGAACCATCCATCTCTATGAGATATTTTAATGCAAAATTTAATAAACTTATTAAAAGGATACTAGCTGCTAGTGCTCCAATAGGAGACAATCATAAAACTTTCTACATTAGTTCTATGCCTCCTAAACATGGTTATCAACTAAGAAGGGCTAATGTGGCCACTTTACAAGCTTCACAAACTCTTGCAGTAGAAATGGAGGATGACATAATAGCCTCTGGGAAATGGAAGAAAGAGTATCATACTGGATCTTCAAGAAATACAACAAGTACTTCAAATAGTACTGAGGCTATGATACAAAAGTTATCCAATGAGCTGATTACATTAAAGAAACAAGTTTCTAGACCATCTCATTCATTATATTAGCCTTATCAAGAAGGACCAAGATATCAAGGTGGAAATAAGAACTTGCAGCTCCCTACCCCTCAACAAAGGTTAGCTATTGAAGCTACTCCTAAAGGTCAGACTTCTTGTGCCTTTCATCTCAGAGCAAATCATGATGGTAATACCTATGAAGACATGATCAAATATTTACAGATGAGAGGAGAAGAAGTGCAAAGAATTGAATATCCAGAAGATGATGATGATCATGCTCTTCATGGTGACTTCGTAAATTTGTATTGTGAGTATGAGTCAGATTTAGAAAATGGAGGAAATTATTTTGCCACCTTGGAAGGACCTCAGCTAATGGTGATGACTAGAAGTCAGAAAAATAAGAGTCAGGTTTCTAATGCTACTCCTGCTAAGAATCCAGCACCTTCTCATAAGGTGGATAAAGACAAGAATGCAACATCAAGTTCTTCACAAAAGGATCTAAAAGATAAGTCATCTACTTCTTTTGATATTATAAAATTTTGTGAGGAAACTAAGATTCAAATAACTACCATGGATTATTTAAAATCAAATTTGGATCAATTGTAAAGACTATTAGAATGTTGTAAAAGTAAGGAGAATGTTCTTATTAATGCTAACGTTCATGATAAAAATTAGACCGGTACTAGCAAAGAGAATTCAATAGATGATGATTTTTCAATTCCAAGATTGTTTCATGAAGAAGAATTTGTTGTCCATGCTACTTGTTCTAGTAAAAAACTAGAGCCTTTCTATGTATCACTTTTTATCAACAGAAATAAATTGAGTAATTGCATCATAGATTTGGGAGCTTCAGACAATGTGATGCCAGCTTCAGTTGCTAAAGCTTTACGATTGCCTTTAACTAAAGTCTTTGGCATATGTTATTCTATGGATGCTAAACAAGTGCCCTTAATTGGTCAAATTAAAGATGCTAAAGTTGCCTTAGCTACCTATCACTCTAAGAGATTAAAGCTCACAATCCTTGTTGCTGATATCCCTAACAGTTATGGAATGATGCTTAGTAGAAGTTTCTGCAAAGACTTGGGAGGAGAAATCAAGTTAGATTGGACATCTACCTATATTCAAGTAGGAAATAAAAAGGTGAAGTTGGAACCAGAAGGAAAAGCAAAATTCACTGTATTAAAGTTAGATGATCCTAGGTCACAAATTCTTTATCAAAAAATGCAATTTGGAAACTATATGATATCCTATAATGGCCCTGATGTTCAAGAAGAGATAGAAGAAGCAAAAATTGAGAAATTATGGACATTAGAGTTTGATGGAAGTTGTGCCAAGGCTAGTTCAGGTGCTAGAATAGTTTTGATAGCCCCTAATGGAGAAATTACTTGCCTGGCTTATAAATTGAATTTTAAAAATACCAATAATACTGTAGGATATGAGGCCCTTTTCCTTGGTATAGAGGCAGCTAAACAAAAAGGAGTTAAATTGCTCAAAGTTCAAGGGGATACTGAATTGGTGGTGAGACAAGTAAGAAATTAGTACTCTATGAAAAATAATAGATTGAAAAATTATAGAAATAAAGTATGGGATGAAATAGAAAGTCTAGATGCCTTTTCAATAATTTCAGTCCCACGAGATCAAAATTCCAGGGTTGATTCCCTAGCAGTTTCTGCATGTCTACTCTTGCCTCATCCTGACTTCAAGAATCAAGTATATAGAATGGAGGTCATATTTAGACCTAAGGTTCCTGATAATGAAGAATCTTGGCAAGTATTTGAAGATGACAAGCATATTCATCAATTTCTAGAAGGAACAGGCCCCTTTGCCAATATGTGTTTTGAAAATGACAAAGAAGAGCAGTCACTAATTGATGAAGAAGAATTAAAATCAAGTATCATTCAGTTGAAAGAAAATATAATTCCTTCTCATGTTGTGTCATTAGAAAAACTCTTTGATAAACATGATGCCTATATAAGGAGAGAGAGAGAGATAAGAAAGGAAAAAATTGTGGAGAATTTGATGGGATCAACATAGGAACTGAGGACAGTCCTAAAATGATCAACATTGGAAAATGCTGCACTCTTGAGGAAAGAATGAAAATCAGAGAATTGTTGATTGAATTCCAAGATGTTTTTGCTTGGAGCTATGAGGATTTAAAGAATTTTATGAATGGAAAGTTCAGGAATACTATCCCTCTTAAATCTGGAGCATCACCTGTCAAACAAAAATAGAGAAATTATAATCCTTTGGTGGAAGGGGAAATTTTCAAAGAAATAGATAAAATGTTGAAAGCTAAGATCATTTATCCCATCCATCATTCCACTTGGGTAGCAAACATTGTTCCTGTGAGGAAAAAGAATGGATAAATAAGGATTTGTGTTGATTTTAGAAATCTGAACCAAGCTTCCCTCAAGGATAACTATGCTCTACCAAACATGGATCATTTGTTGGAAACTATTGCAGGGTCAGAGATGATGTCCATGTTAGATGGTTTTTCGGGATATAATCAGATACAAGTAGATGAAGCAGATAAGTATAAAATAGCTTTCACAACACCTTGGGGCACATTTTCTTATAATAGAATTCCTTTTGGGTTAATTAATGTAGGTGCAACCTTTCAAACGGCTATGGATTTATCTTTTGGTGATCTTAAAAATAAAATTATTGTGATCTACCTTGATGACTTGACTATTTTCTCCAAGAAGATGAAATATCACCTAGGAGATCTGACCAAGGTTCTGCAAAGATGTAGAGATCAAGGCATATCCTTGAACCCAAAGAAATCAATGTTTTGTGTCACTAAAGGTAAGGTTCTTGGTCACATTTTTTCTCAAGAAGGAGTCAAAATTGATCCTGATAGAGTTAAAGCCATTCAGCAATTAAGTTTACCTTTGAGTAAGACTGGTCTTAAATCCTTCTTTGGACAAGTGAATTTTTTGAGAAGATTTGTACCTGATTTTTTTGAGATTATGCAAAGCATAGTTGACATGATGAAAGGAAATCAAACATTTAAGTGGACTAATGATGGTAAAAGAGATTTTAAGGATATAAAGAATGTCATTGAAAATGCTCCTATCTTGCTTCATCCTGATTATACTAAAGATTTCATTATATACTGCTATGCATCTGAACACACCATGTCAGCAATATTAATGCAAGAGAATACAGAAGGTATACAAGCTCCTATTACCTTCATGAGTATGCCCTTAAAGAATCAAGAGCTGAAGTATTCTCAAGTTGAAAAGCATGCTTATGCAATGGTGAGAGCATTAAAGAATTTCAAATTTTACATCCTGTATTCACATTTAGTCATCCATGTGCCTGATGCTACTGTAAAAAGTGTGTTAACATAGCAAGATGTTGGATGTAACAATAGAGGAGCTTGGATTGCAAAGGTCTAGGAGTATGATATAGATGTTAGGCCAACAAAACCCATAAGAGGGAATGCTCTTTGCAGGGCCATAGCAGAGAATCAGCAAGCTGAAGAAGATGATCACAGAGTGCTCATGGTAAGTCTGCAAGATCCTTGGTTCTCAAAAATTGCATATTTTATGACTTATGGTGAATGTTCAGATGGATTAACTGCTAAACAAAAGAGGAATTTAAAGAATAAAGCCTTGAAGTATGTTATACATGATGATGTTTTATATAAGAAAGCAATTGATGGTACTTTCTTGAGATGTGTTGATAAAGATCAGCAGGAAAAGTTATTGAAATCTTTCCATGATGAAGCATGTGGAGGTCACTTCTCATCCACTGTGACAACTTTCAAGATTCTAAGGAAGTGCTATTATTGGCCCGACATGTTCAAAGACTCATATAAGTGGGTTGCAAATTGTGAGAAGTGTAGGGTGTTTGTAGGCAAACCACAGTTGGCTGCATTACCCCTGAGACCAGTGGTGATAGATGCTCCTTTTTAGCAGTGGGGTTTGGACTTTTTAGGACCTATCAATCCTCCTTCAAGTCAAGGACATTTTTACATCTTGACTGCCACTGATTACTTCAGCAAATGGGTTGAAGCTAAACCAATGAAGAAGACTACTTCAGAAGTAGTATGTGAATTCATTAAAGAACAAATACTGGTAAGATTTGGAGTTCCCACAAAATTGATATTGGATAATGCTTCTTACTTTTTGTCCTCAGAAATGGTTTCCTTTTTTTATGATAATGGGATTAAAATAGGACACTCTTCTGATTATTTTCCTCAAGGTAATGGGCAGGCTGAGTCAAGTAATAAAAATATGATTAATATTTTGAAGAAGTTAGTTGCTGATAATCAGAGAGATTGGCACAAAAAGATATATGATGCTCTTTGGGCAGATAGAACCACTCCTAAAAGAGCCATTGGTATTTCTCCTTTTGAGTTGGTGTATGGAGTAGAGGCCAACTTACCATTGCCATTAGAACTTGCTACTTGTAAACTGAAAACCACAGTTGAGGATAATGTTTTCAAGGATGGATTGGAAAAAAGGATCTTGTATTTGACTAAGCTGCAAGAAGAAAGGGAATATATGGTTGATAGGATCACTGAACATTAGAACCGAGTCAAGAAGTTGTTTGACAAAAGGGCAAGGCCAAGAAAATTCATGGAAGGTGATATGGTGTTGCTGTGGGATAAGAGACATGAACCTAAAGGAATGCATTCTAAGTTTCAATCCTTGTTGAAAGGTCCATTCCAGATTGTGCAAGTGAATCAAAATAACTCATTCAGATTGGCATATCCTTCTGGAGAGTCTCTACCATGTTCCTATAATGGGTAGGACTTAAAACTATATCAGATGCATAATTGAGGAGCAGGTAACCCCTGGGTAGTAGTTAGTTAGGTAGGTTTTCTTTTTGTGTCTTAGTTTAGTGGTTGTCTTTCATTTTACTGTTGTTTTCCTTAAGTTTAGTTTTCTTATTGTCAAGTTGTCAGTTATTTTGCAGAACCAGAGATTGCTAGAGTTCTTTTAAGCATTTTAATGCTTAAATCCCCAGTCAGAGCCAGCTGTTGCCCCACTTTTCACCCTCTAACCATGCTGATTAAAAGTGGAAGTATTTGATGTCAAGTTAGATCTGGTTATGTCTGAGTCTAGGTCTAAGTCTTTCTTAGGTAGGTTTTCTTTGCCAAGTTTCCCTATCATTGCTTTTCCTTCTCTGAATCGGGTGGGTTGTTCTAAAGATCTTTTTATCATTGGGTAGGTTATAGTTCCTAACCTGGAAAAGTCTTGATGGTCCAATTGATTCTTTTTCTCAAGCAAGTAGATGTTTGAAATACACGATCTTCAAGTGTGTGCAAAGAATCAAGAAGAAGATGCAGTGATAGAGCTGTGTGTTCAATCTTATTACATTGTCACCACCTGAGCTCAGCTAGCCGTAGCATCTTTTCAATGTTTCTACCCGAGCTTGAAATGTTTCAATAGTCTTTGCCTGTGTTGGGTTTTATAATCCTTCATTACCTTTTGATTCATCTTTGACAGGAAGGTGCATGTCTCTTTATTCATCTGACAATGTCACTTAAGTTAAAGATTTTCCATGTGTCCAGGATGGTGAAGCAGTCGCATGATCGCATAAATAAAATTATAGTCTTGCGATCATGTGACAAGATAGTGGAAGCCCTGTGGTCTCCAGATCTATGGTCCCCGCAAGATCGCATGACTGAGAAACTGGTCTTGCGATAATGTGAGATGCAGCCATGTGGACTCCTTAATAGATGTGGGCCCATTCCATGTTTTTACTTTGGTCAGAATTGACGGTTCAAAACATTCCAAGGTTTCAATCCAATGATGGTCAGAATTGCGCAATAGAAAGATGCCTAAAAAATGGCAACAAGGTGCCACCTATCTCAGCGGACCCACAGGCACCAATTATAGAGGGGTCGCATGATCGCATGAATTAAAATAATACCATGCAATCATGCGACAATGTAAATTGGGCAAGTGAACAATGAACCTACCGGGACCCATGATCGATAATAGTGCAATCCATGTGTGCCAATGGTAGAGCAGTCGCATGATCGCATAGATTAAAATAATACCATGGGATCATGTGACAATGTAAACTTGGGAGGTGACTATGCTACTGGGACCCATGTATGCCAATGATAGGAGGGACTAAATGGATGGGCCCACTGGAATCCACATGTGCCAATGGTAAAGTGGTCGCATGATCGCATAGATTAAAATAATACCATGTGATCATGTGAAAATGTAAGTTTGGGAAGTGATGTGCTTTGCTGGGACCCACATACATCAATAATGCATCCACGTGTCAGCTGGGACCAAGAATTTCTCCACAATTGTAAGATGCTCATCGACGGCTCACGCTTTTCCATGATGATGTCACTTTTTCCTTGTGGCAAAATAGATTTGTGACATGTGTCAGTGCATAAATAAAAAAAGGATTAAAAGATTATTGTCTTAGAAATATTCAGCATGTAAGTTGATGAGAGGAGAATGTTGAAATAGATGAGCTTTTGGTTACTCTGAAGGTGACTGTTAAGTTAGAACAAAGAATTCTTTTGTCATGGCATACCACAGAGAATAGGTGTCGATGAATCCCAAGTCGATGTTATAATTAGATGCTATATCAAGGCAGAGAGAAATGCTATAAAATAGGGCTTACTGGGCATAATGATTTCATTATATATTTACATGGTGATTAGTTAGAGCTCAATAAACTTGAGATGGAAGCCAGTGTTATTATCTCTGTCATGATGATGACTTCTTAGAAAAATGACACCAGAAAGGAGGTCTAATGCAATGTGAATAATTGGTTTATAGGAGAAGTATCTTATCAATGCATGCAGATGTAACGTACCATCTTGATGCAAGAGCATCCTGGGTGTAAGAGCAATCTTGCATCACCCAAAAATATTTCTATTTTTATTTTCAATAAGGGCTATTTTGTGCAAAGCTGCTATTTATGGAAAGTTACTATTTTTGGTAATTTTTGTATGTGCTCAGAATGATCTCATTTCTTCTTGGAGGTTCATTTTGGTCATATAAGTCTGCCAGTAAAGTTTCATTGCCAGATCAAGTGTATATTGGAAGATATTGAAGATTTTCGGTATTGGCAGTAGGGTACAGAAACTTTGAACTCAGTTTTGAAGGCTTTAGAGGCCCCAGATGAGGTCAAAAATTTGGGTGACGAGCACTTGCGTGGGTCAAGCCTGTAGAGCACTTCGTGGCATTTCTGAAATGGGGTTATAATAGCCGATCGGGTCAACTGGTGATGACTTATGGTCTTCAGAAGTTGGGCCACCAGAAATGGCGAAAAATAATTTTCTTCAAAATTTTTGTTCGGGTTTCAAAGGTTATCTTGAGCTGACTATGATGTAATAAAATGTAAAATAAAATAATTCTAAGTTTGGTCGGCTTTATTGGCTAAAATTCTGGAACCTTCCCAGGCGGTGGAAAATTGCCTATATAAGGAAGGCTGTATTATTGTCTTAGGCAGTTCAGAATAGTTCTGGGTAGTAGATCTGGGTATTGATTCGAGGCTTTTTCCTACAGAATATTGTAAGGGAATGCCCATGTGGCTTTGCATATTGTAATTCTAAAAGTTTGTAATTCCACATTTGTGGAGATAATAAGAAGCCAATTTTTTGTTCTTGCATATTATTGTTGTTGTTTCTTTATTTCTGCTATGTGTTTATGGTATTAAGGGGAGCACCCTTCATCAAGTGGTATCAGAGCAGGTTTTCTTGAGTGTGTAAATAGATCACCGACTGTGAGGCAGTTTGCACCAGGACTGTGGTTAGGGTTTCAGCGCGCATCACGAAAATGCCTCCACAAAGAGAACGTGGTGGAAGAGCTGGTGCTGTGACACTTGAGGTTAGAGAGCTGTAGAGACAAGTGGGAGCATTGCAAGAAGAGATTCACAGAGGAATGAATCTTAATGTCAGAGACAAAAGCGAGGATGAAGCTGAAGAAGAATATCAAGAAGGAGAAGTTGAAATTGTGAACCAGGAGGAAGAAAGACTTTTTCAGGCCATTTCTAAGATTGGGAAAAGACCTAAGATTGAGGTTCCTACATTTTCTGAAAATCTTAACCTAGAAGAATTGATCGACTGGATCAATGAATGTGAGGAATATTTTGAGTATGAAGATGTTGAGGATCCTGATAGGGTCAAATTTGCAAAGGCCAGACTGAAAGGTGATGCGAAGATCTGGTGGCAAGAAATTCAATTGGAGCGAAATAGAAGAGGGAAAGATAAAATCACGAGATGGGATCGGATGGTGGATAAATTGAAGCGACAGTTCATTCCTATTGATTATGAGCTTGACCTACTGAAGAAAATGTAGAGTTTGAAGCAAGCAGGAAGCACTGACAATTTGGTGTCAGAAGAGATGGTGACAAAGTTGAAGCTCAAGAGATAGAAACACCCACATCCATATCAGATTGTCTGGGTACAGGATGACCACAAGGTCATCATCAATGAACAATGCCTGGTGAAGTTCAAGAATGATGGATACCAAGATGAGGTATTGTGTGATATCATATCTATGGATGCATGTCATATGTTGTTGGGTAGACCATGGCAGTTTGACAGATGTGTTGTACATGATGGTCGTGCAAATACCTATTCTCTGACAAAGGATGGAGTGTGACATAAGCTAAAACCATTGAAGAAGACTGAAGAAAAGGTATGTGGTAATGCAAGGATAACTTTTGTTGATGGAAGAAATTTCCTAGATGGTATGAGACATGAGCATGTATGTTTTGCTTTAATTCCAAAAGCTGGTAAAGAGGAAGTAGAAGATGTTCCTGTAGAAGTTGTAGATTTGTTGAATAAATTTCAGGATATTGTATCCGATAACGTACCTGATGGATTACCACCAGTCAGGAAGATCAGTCATCAGATGGACTTGATCCTAGGAGCGAGTTTGCTGAATAAGGCAGCACACAGAATGACACCTGTAGAAAGTGAGGAGTTGAACAGATAAGTACATGAACTATTACAGAAAGGATTGATTCTAGAGAGTCTGAGTCCCTATGCTGTACCAGTGATATTAGCACCAAAGAAGAATGGAGAGTGGAGGATGTGTACAGATTCCAGAGCAATAAACAAGATCACAATCAAGTATAGGTTTCCATTGCCACGAATGGATGATATTATGGATTGTTTGAGTGGAGCTGTATATTTCTCAAAGATAGATCTGAAGAGTGGATATCACTAGATTCAGATCAGAGAAGGAGATGAATGGAAGACTGGCTTCAAGATAAAGGAAGGACTGTATGAGTGGTTAGTCATGCCTTTTGGGCTAAACAATGCACCGAGCACTTTCATGCGGCTCGTGAACGAGGTTCTGAAAGAATTTCTGGGTAAGTTTGTCATTGTTTACCTAGATGATATTTTGATTTTTAGCAAGACATTGGAGGAACATATGATGCATATTCATATGGTGTTTGAGAAGTTGAGAGATGAGAAATTGTTGATTAATTTGAAGAAGTGCAGTTTTGTGAAGAAATAGTTAGTGTATTTGAGATTTGTAGTCGCAGCAGAAGGTCTAAAAATGGACTCAGAGAAGGTACAGGCTATCCTTGAATGGCCTACTCCAAGGAGTGCTACTAAGGTAAGATCTTTTTTTGGTCTAGCTAGTTTTTACAGAAAGTTTATCAAAAATTTTAGTAGTATTTGTGGTCCCTTGACGGAAACAATGAGAGGGGATAGAAAAGAGTTTAAGTGGACTAATGGGGCAGAAAAGAGTTTTCAATTATTGAAACAAAAAGTTATAGAACAACCTATTTTAGCACTTCCAGATTTTAATAAGGTGTTTCAAGTAGATTGTGATGCTAGTGGTACTGCAATAGGAGCTGTTATGAGCCAAGAAGGTAAACCTGTTGCTTATTTTAGTGAGAAGTTAAATGATGCCAAGAGGAAATATTCTGTTTATGATCAGGAATTTTATGCTATAGTTCAGGCATTAAAGAAGTGGAGATATTATCTACTTCCTAAGGAGTTTGTTTTGTATACTGATCATCAAGCTTTGCAATATTTGAATAGTCAAGGAAAATTGAATCAAAGGTATTTGAAATAGGTTAAGTTTTTGCAGAGTTATACATTTGTTTTGAAACACAGGAGTGAAAAGCCTAATAGGGTTGTAGATGCTCTTAGCAGAAGGCAACTATTGCTGACAGAAATGTAGATTGAAGTGGTTGGGTTCAAAGAACTCAAGAATTTGTATCCAGAGGATCCTGATTTTGGTGAAGCTTGGAAAGCTTGTACAGAGCCTATTACTCTAGACAGGATGAAATGGTTGGATTTCATCATCCAGGATGATATGCTATTCAGAGGGAGTCAGTTGTGCATTCCATGAAGTTCTATGATGGAGAATCTCATCAAGGAGAAGCATAGCGGAGGATTGGCTGGACATTTTGGTCGTGATAAAACCATTGGTTTGGTTAGTGAGAATTATTATTGGCCACAGTTGCAGCAAGATGTGAAGAAGTTTGTACAGAGTTGTAGAGTATGTCAGATGGCGAAAGGAGTGAAGTAGAATACAGGGTTGTATCAGCCATTACCTGTACCAGAGAAGCCTTGGGAGGATATCAGTATGGACTTTGTTCTTGGTTTACCGAGGACACAGCGGGGACATGATTCAATTTTTGTAGTATTTGACAGATTTTCAAAGATGGCACATTTCATTCCTTGCAAGAAGACTAATGATGCTATTCATGTAGCAGAATTATTTTTCAGAGAAGTAGTGAGACTTCATGGTTTGCCAAAGACCATAGTTTCAGATCGGGACACTAAGTTTGTTGGATATTTTTGGCATACATTGTGGAAGAAGTTGAAGACAGATTGAAGTTCAGTTCATCACATCATCCACAGACTGATGGACAGACAGAGGTGGTGAATAGGAGTTTGGGAAATTTGCTGAGATGTTTGGTTGGAGATAAGCTAACAGGATGGGATTTGATTTTACCACAGGCGGAATTTGCATACAATAATTCTGTCAACAGGAGCACTAGTAAATCACCATTCCAGATTGTATATGGAAGTAGTCCAAAAAATGCATCTGAATTGAGAAAGATAGATAAAGGAGAAATAGGTAGTGCTAAAGCTGAGGATTTTGCAGAACACTTGAAGAACATCCATGAGGAGGTGAGGAAGCATATTACCAAGATGAACGCATAGTATAAGGCTAAGGCAGATGAGAAAAGGAGGCATAAGAAATTTTAGGTTGGAGATGAAGTCATGGTTCATTTGCAGAAGGAGCAATTTCTGGTTGGTATATATAACAAGCTGAAAATGAAAAAGTTTGGACCATGTAAGATATTGAAGAAGCATAATTCAAGAAATGCATATGAGGTAGAATTACCTAGTGAGCTGAATATTTCACCAGTGTTTAACATTTCAGATTTGACAGAGTATCATGAAGGAGGTCTTGAAGATGAGGTTGCAACAGCACAGTGGAGTATTCCAGCAAGTAGTTCAGATACCAAGGAGATTGAAGACATACTAGACAGTCGTGTTGGCAGAAGCACAAGGAATAGGACATATGAAGAGTATTTGGTCAAATGGAAAGGATGACCTGTTGAAGATTCATCATGGCTAACAAAGGAGGAGGTTAACCGTCTTGGTTTTCCTCTACACACCTGAGTCGTGATAGGGTCACTTCTCAAATTACCCCGGGTGTCTAATGCAGGAGCATCCTGGGTGTAAGAGCAATCTTGCATCACCCAAAAATATTTCTATTTTTATTTTCAATAAGGGCTATTTTGTGCAGAGCTTCTATTTATGGAAAGTTACTATTTTTGGTAATTTTTGTATGTGCTCAGAATGATCTGATTTCTTCTTGGAGGTTCATTTTGGTCATATAAGTCTGCCAGTAAAGTTTCATTGCCAGATCAAGTGTATATTGGAAGATATTGAAGATTTTCGGTATTGGCAGCAGGGTACAGAAACTTTGAACTCAGTTTTGAAGGCTTTAGAGGCCCCGGATGAGGTCAAAAATTTGGGTGATAGGCGATTGCGTAGGTCAAGCCTGTAGAGCGCTTTGTGGCATTTCCGAAATGGGGTTATAATAGCCGATCGGGTCAACTGGTGATGACTTATGGTCTTCGAAAGTTGGGCCACCTGAAATGGCAAAAAATAATTTTCTTCAAAATTTATGTTCGGGTTTCAAAGGTTATCTTGAGCTGACTATGATGTAATAAAATGTAAAATAAAATAATTCTAAGTTTGGTCGGTCTTATTGGCTAAAATTCTGGAACCTTCCCAGGCGGTGGAAAATTGCCTATATAAGGAAGGCTATATTATTGTCTTAGGCAGTTCAGAATAGTTCTGGGTAGTAGATCTGGATATTGATTCGAGGCTTTGTCCTACAAAATATTGTAAGGGAATGCCCATGTGGCTTTGCATATTATAATTCTAAAATTTTTTAATTCCATATTTGTGGAGATAATAAGAAGCCAATTTTCTATTCTTGCATATTATTGTTGTTGTTTCTCTATTTTTGCTATGTTTTTGTGGTATTAAGGGGAGCAACCTTCATCACATCTTCAAGTTCAAGTTGACTGGTGAGAGTCTGTTCACTTCACCTTCTCAAGGCAAACCATATGCAGAAGTAGATGAAAAGTCATGGTCTTTGGGCTTTTCTATTTGTGAATTCAAAAGTGTTCTCTAGTCTTTTCATATTTTTAGAAACTGAATCACTTCCTATTCCCATGAAGATCATAAATTGTAATCTCTATATAAACTATGGAAATAGGGAATGAAAGGGTCAACAAACTGGATATTGGAGAAAAAGTGATTCCATTTACTAAGCTTTATTTCTAGTTTTGTTCCATTTTAGTTAATCATCTGCATTTGAATAGAAATGACAGTTATGTATGAAGCTGTGATTACATATTGAATTCCATTTCATGTCTGTGGTTGCAGTAAGTAATTCCATTTTCTTGTCATATGTAACTCTTCTCCTATTCATCCTGTTTGTTAGATTCATTCTGGATAGAAAGTACAATTGTGTATGAAGCTATGATTTTAGCTTGGATTCCATTTCATGTCAAAGGTTGCAGTGAGGGAAATTCCATTTTCTATTCTTATATGATTCTGTTCCTGTTCTCTCTAAGTAGAATTTGCATGATTAGAGTAGTTAGATTAAAGTTAGGAGATAGAATATATACCCTTGCCTGAATTGTTTGTGTCTATGAGAAATTTAGTTAAAACACATCAGAGACAACTTGGTGATCAATTTAAAAACATATTCATTGAACACCATACACAATCAGAGAGCTGTACCTGTTAATTCAGAGGGCAGTGACTTGAAGATATACACTGACCTAATTGTTGGTAACATCCTTTTGTTCTCTTACCTTGGGTGATTTGGGAGTCAAAGATTGAAAATCTTGGAAGAGGACAAACTATTAACCAACAAAAATCAAGGCTCAGCTTTTCACAATCATCTCTCAAAGTTGCACAATTACTCTAGCGAATTGACATCTGAAGAATCAAGCACTTGTGATAGGCAAATTTGTGAGATCATTCATAATTTTCATAGCTTTTTCATAGTTTTTCATATCATTTAGCATATCATTTTTAGATACTTTTACATATCAATTTCATACATTCTAGCTTAGATTCATATCTATTTTTCATTCTTATTGCGTAGAAAATCCAAAAAAATATATTAATTTGCATTCATATTTCATTATTTTCATCATCTTAAATCCTTCATTTAGGTGTTGCATTATCACTGATCTTGATTTCAATCTGATAACATCATACTCACACCTACTAGAAGGCAATAAATCACCTAGTTAGCATAGTTTCAATTATTTGTCACATTTCAATTTTTGTTAACCTCTAATGTTTTACTGAAGTGTTGTGTCTATAGCTAGGTACAAACTTCACACACACAACAATATCTTCATAAGTACCTCATCTAACTATTACCCTCAGGGTAATGGTCAAGCAGAATCAACAAACAAGAACTTGCTAAGGATCATCAAAAGGACTATAGATGGAAACCAGAGGGATTGGCACAACAAGTTGAAGTTGGCCTTATGGGCAGATAGAATAACACCTAAGAGGTCTACAAGTAACTCTCCTTACACACTTGTTTATGGGAAAGAGGCTAAGATTCTTTTATCTACTGAGTTGCCTACTTTGAGCTTAATCAAGGATATTGATCTTATGGAAGAAGATACTATGCAAGTTAGTCTTGTTGAACTAGTTGAACTTGAAGAAGTAAGAAAACTAGTACTAGAGAACTTGGAAGCTCATCATTCTTAGATGAAGAAAAGCTTTGATAAGAGGGCCACACCTAGAGTTTTCAAGGAAGGAGAACTTATCCTCAAGTGGGATGAATCAAAACATAAACTAGGAAGGCATACTAAATTTGATGCTATATGGAGTGGACCCTTCATGGTGATTAAATGCAAGGCCCATAATGCTTTTTAGTTGGCTAATCTAGATGGAGAGGAGTTTCCCATTCTAGTGAATGGGATTCACCTGAAGGCTTTGTTTTGAGGTCTAGTTCTGCCCTGTACATTAGTAAGTTAGAGGTTTTAGTTTTGGTGTTTCCTAAGTGCCTAGCACAAGTTTGTTCCTAGTTTTATTTTAAGTTTGCTCCCAGTTCAATTTTTAGCTTGGTGTGAGTAGCAATAAGCCAGAGAAGTTATCCTCAGTAGTTAGAGGTTTTGTTAGCAAGAAGGGTTGTTTGATTAAACTAAGTTCAGTTGGAAGCTTATAAGACTATGTGCCCAATGGATCTATAAGGTAGCTAGTTAGGATGCTTAGCAGGAAAGCACTCCAAAGAGGTCACCAGAATGTTATCAGTATTTTACGCACCACAGGAGGCCTAGTTACTAATTTATACTAGTGCACCCTAGTTTGAAATTATTAAGTGGTCTTTTTCAAATTTGTGTTCATTTCATTGTAAAAGTGCATGAAAAAGGAAGGAAATGAACTATGTCTAAGATTACACATGCATGTATCAATGTTAAGTTTGTTGACAAAAGGGAAAAAATTGGAAAGAATATTTATCAAGGCTCACATAGGCCGTGAGCATAGCTATTACTAGAATTGGATGAATGAGTCCAGATATACATAAAGAAATCAATTAAAATAAAGGGGTACTAGACATTTCCTAGTAATGGTGTCTGGATCTGGTCCTGTCCAGAGAGTTGTTGTGGTCCAAAACCTGCAAGAAGAGAAGAAAAGATATGGGTTAGATCCATATATCTAAACAATGTCTGGTATCATAGTAATCACAAGATGCATACATGCAGTCAGCCATACACCTCTAGAAAGGGTTATGCTCAGGGAATGTGCATAAAAGGCTCTAGAAATAAAAGAGACACCATGTTTTTACTGACGTGTTCGTTCCATGTGCAGATACGAGGGGAGCTAATTCAATAATAATTTCAAGGATGTTGGGTCCCAATGAATGACATTGACCCTTGATGAAGATCATGATAGGAAAACCTCAAATTTCCTTGTCAGTGACTGCATCAAGGGCCAAGAACACCCATGATCAACTAGAGAAGCAACCAGATGGGGCAGTATCAGTGGGACACTCAGGGATCAAAAGGATGAATTGAGTTAAGCATGGTCAAATAAAAGAAGAAGAGGGTTTGCAGGGTACACTAAGGCTTCATCAAACTAATAAATAAGAGCACAAAATTTTGCATACTAAAGATATCATACATTACAACATAGATGTATCTCAAATCTGCACTTAATACATTAATTCTATAACATGAACATGACAGAATCTTTATGATGAACCAAAAATTCAAAGGAGCATGGCATGGTAAACCAATGGTGGCACTAAGTGAGCAATCAAATACAATGCCCTATTTTGTTCATGGGCTTAAGCATGTGGGCATCATTAATGTTAGTTACAATAGCAAGCACTGGTAAATGAACCAAATAGCCACAACAAATAAAATTGAGATGTTTCAACCCAGCAACAACATATCATACTATATACAGAGGGCCTTTTTCTTATGGAAAGCACAGTATGAAATAATGACCAGTATCATCAAGTGGATACCAGGTTGTCATGAGCCTCTGTATACATCTATGCAATGACTCAAGGATCTGTAAAACAATGAGCACAATATATTTTATGAAATCAATGACAACAAATAGAGTCACCCACCCCAAGCTTAAGCAAGAAGTCAAACAAGTAATTCACTAGTAAAACCATGGGCTGTGATGGATGTACAGTAGCATGAACAAAAACTAATGGCAACATAAGCGACAACCAATGGCATGGATGCTAGTGGGCCATGAACAAACATCAAGAACCTACATGCTATAGTAGGGAGAAGATAAATAAAAGAACACCAAAACCCACGAGCCATATTAGTCACACCAGCAACATGGAAATGTGACTAGCTCCAAGCATAAGACCATAGCATAAAACAAAGGCACCATATAAAGACATATGCCCAAGCCCCAAGCACTCACAACCATTAAAATGCACCAAGTGGTGATGCTACATAGTATTTATAGGTTACAATAGTTCACAATCACACCATGACAAGTTATTGTTCAAACAACCATAAGCACGACCCAACGAAGAAAGATACGCCCTGTAATACCCAAAAATGGGTTATAGGTTCATTAACCTCCTACATCTTCAAATCGAATGAAATGGACATCAAAGTCCTAACCTAAGGCACATCTATACATTATCGAAATCCTAATTGATTTTATCTTAATTCTGCATCAGGGAATATTTCCTAAATATTCCTAATTTATCTAATTATCTTTAATTAAATATTATTTGGCAATAAATGTTATTATTTATCCTAAAGTTGATTAATTGAATATGATGAATATTTAATTAATTAATTTAATTCTGCCACTTAATTCTTTAATTAGATTTA
Source organism: Chamaecyparis obtusa (assembly GCA_027943335.1). Classification (NCBI taxonomy): domain Eukaryota; kingdom Viridiplantae; phylum Streptophyta; class Pinopsida; order Cupressales; family Cupressaceae; genus Chamaecyparis; species Chamaecyparis obtusa. The sequence goes on along the minus strand of BSBK01000647.1, from coordinate 1,932,820 downwards.
ATTGCATTTATTCCTAATTAATATTATTTTTATTTTGACAATAAATCAACATTCCTACGAACAATCAATTGGATATTTATTTAATTGATTTAAAATCAAAGTTGTCAAATTTATGATTTAATTGGAATAAAGTTTGATTTAATAATTGATTAACCCATAAATCAATTGTTTTAATTCAAAAAATTAGTTAAGTTGAGAATAAATCACTTTATTTATTAAATTAATTCATATTAAATCATGCACAATCACAAAAGCAGACAACTAGAAATTAACATTCAATTTTAAAATTCAAACTCAACATCTGATGATGAGTTGAAAAAAAAAAACAAAAAAAAACTAAAGCTCTATTTTGAGATAATAACTGCTTTTGCATGATTTTATGAATTAAATATTCTTAATTTCTTATTAACTCAAAAATCAACCTAAGTTTATCAAGAATGATTTATGGCTTTTCTCTTGCATCCTCAAAGCCCTAGATTTCTATAAAATCAAGCCTTAGCTCTTCACAATCATCTCTCGAATTTGCACAATTACTCTAGCGAATTGACATCTGAAGAATCAAGCACTTTTGACAGACGAATTTGTGAGATCATTCATAATTTTCATAGTTTTTGCATAGTTTTTCATATCATTTAGCATATCATTGTTAGATAGTTTTACATATCAATTTCATACATTCTAGATCAATTTCATACATTCTAGCTTAGAGTCATATCTATTTTTCATTCTTATTGCATAGAAAATACAAAAAAAAAAGAGTAAATCTGCATTCATATAGTTTTTCAATTCTTTGCATTCAAATCCTTCGTTTAGGTGTTGCATTGTCACTGATCTCGATTCCAATATAAGAACCTCATACTCGCACCTACTAGAAGGCAGTAAATTGCCTGGATAGCATAGTTTCAATTACCTGTAGATTTTAGTTTTTGCTAACCTCTAATGTTTTACTGAAGTGTTGTGTCTATAGCTAGGTACAAAATTCACACACACACACCCAGGTTGACAATGTAATGCCATAGTCATGTGCAACTAAGTATAATAACCATGCCTTAGCTTTCATAGGCTTTTGAATCTATACAATGACAAGGATATCGATAGTAGGCTCGCAAGTCTTCAACATTCAAGGCACGTGAATGTCTAATGTGGGGAACACCACATAATAGACCAAGGTGTTAAAGGATTCAAAATAGGAAAATGCGAACAATAGTGAAAATACCAACATGAACACAAAAAGGAATGGTTACAAATAAAACAATAGCTACGCATCTATAGCACACAGGTTACATAAAAGCACAAAACAATGTTGCAACAAGGTGCAGAAGTAGTAGGAACTTGCAGGCCTATGTATAGAATGAGCAATGAGCCCAGCCTCAAGAACACCCTCAATGCCATAACAAACAATGATTGGTGGGTTCATGATTCCATTTATAGAGAGGAGAAATGTAGTGGACATGCATCGATGCCCTAAATTTGTGAACACAATAAAGATGTGAACTCAAAAGCATGACACCAGTACTTGAAAACAAGGAGCAGATTATATATCTAGCATGCATTTCCCAAGCACACACAACTTTAGGGAATCTAGAATAAAATTATACCCTAGCTCTTGAATTTTAAAGGGGGAACACCAACAAAAATATGAGCATGATGGTGCCGTAATAATAAAACTCATAAAATCACAGTGCCCATGAAAGTGAATAGATGCAGAATAAAGAAACAGTGAATACGAAATATAATAGGGAGCCAAATTCATAGATGTCCTAGCTAAGATATCAAAAAAAGCAGTATATAATTCTAATGTAGAGCCCTAACCAAAGATCATTGGGCTTCCTCATAAATGCAGAGATGCCAAACTCATAAGAACATAGTGCTATGAAATGAAATAAAACTACAGAGATTTCATAAGGGCCAAATATACATTGTCGAAAAGGCACGTAGTATAAATCTAATGCAAATAACATAGAAGAAATTTATAGGAGCCAAACACACAAAAAAATCAAATGTTGAGATAGAGACACAGTGAAATGGAATGCACAAAATGATGCCTACCTTGATAGTATAATGTCGTAAGAGGAAAGATGTCAGATGTTTCCATTGGGACTACCAGTTCAGAGGGAAGTTTGTCAATTGCCGAGTTGAAGTTTTTCTTACTAGCAGTTTCCATTTTCAAGGAAGGGGGTTTTGATTATGAATAATGTTTATTCTTTTCTCCCTTCTTTTAGGGTTGAGGATCGATTTTGATGTCATTTCTTGAGCACTGGACTTTTGTAAATTAATAAATGTACCTTCTTCTTTTAGGGATGAAGGTTATTTATTAATTTAGAGTTTTAAGATTTTTTGGTCCACATGCTTTTTAGACATAGATGGGTTTATTATTCAATTGTAGTTATTTTAAAATGTGTTTCCCCATTTTTGGGTTGAGATATTTTAAAAAAAAATTAAATCTATTAGAAATTAAAGATCCCCAAGATAACTGAGAGGGGGGGGGTGAATCAGTTATCAGATAATTTATCCATTCAACTTCTTTAAACAATATAATCAATGTACTGATCAACCATAGAAAGATAATCATACACAATTACACAATAACACAAGATATGTTAACTAGGGAACCTCTTGAAAAGAGTAAACCCTGGTGGGAATGATGCCCACAAAATGATGTACTAATATGAAAGTTCCTTGTTAGAGGATGGACCCTGTTAGGAGTCTTATGAAATACATTTAGTACATATAAATCCCTGTTAGGAGATTTGAATCCCTATTAAAAGATTCTAACCCGGTTAAGAGTTTATGGAAGACAGAAGGACCCACTACCCAAACAGCTTCAAGGCAAGATATCTAAACCCACTGTCCAAAAGATCTTAGAATTATTCAATAGAATAATATGAAATATATTACCTCCTTCAAATTGTGCCAAAACTGCACTCTCTGCTACACAAGATCACAATTCCAGATCTATGTACTCACACGACTTCATCACTGAATTATCTCTTTTCTTCACTTCATGCATATATTCACATCTCAATCTTCATAGTACACATTACAATAAGGAAAAAATTCCTTCTTATATACCAAACTCAAATAATTACAAATGATTTAGTCCTCAATTACAAAATAATAAATTCTACATGCTACACATAGAATTTACATAAAACTATCAGCTTCCAGATACTGTAACTTTCTCCAAACATATCCTCGAAGTTTCCACTATGAACCACATCATCATTAATGAGTCTCCAACATCTCTTTAACTGCACAAAATCAGATTCCATCCTAGCTAAGAGATATCCTCTGATTTCTGAACATTGCTTCACAGAAACACTATCTAAACACTGCTTTCACCAAAATGCTCATAACTCTTACAAATGAATGAATTTCTTTTTGCACTGTTAACCATAGGTTAATAACACACCAAAGAACATACCATCAACTGTGAAAAAGCCAATCTATAATACAACATGAGTGCAAAACAAAACTGTACCTACTTTCCTACTAATATCCAGAATAACACTGTGTTGACATCAATGACAATCCAAGTCATGAATGCAACAACAACTGCTACAAAATGACTGCAAAAATACTTTGCATTCATTCCTAACAATCTCCCCCATTGGAATTGATGGAAACATAGATGAAAACATCCAATGTTTCAAAAATCCAATACTGCAACATCATTGCAAAATATCAAATTAAATCTTGTTTCATTTTCCTATTCAGCTCTCTCATACAATCCACAATGTTTTTCATGTATATGTCTCCCCCATTGACATCAATGATAGAAATTCAATCACTAATTCAAAAACAACTTAATGTCAAAAGACACTTTTCAGAAGAATACAATAACAAGAGTCCTCATGACTCAGCTCATAAACTCCCCCATAGAGGAAGTTCCAACATCTAATCCAGAAGAAAGATAGGGCTCATATACCACTGGACGGATGCAATCATCTACATCAATTCTCAAAAATAGGTTGGGGCATAACCCCAAGCATACCTCTCAGATACAAAAATGTATCCTTAGGTAAATGCTTTGTAAATATATCTGCTATCTGCTCCTTTGTACTTATGTACTTCAATCTTACTTCTTTTTCTGCAACTTTCTCTCACAACATGATACTTGATCTCAATATGTTTAGTCTTAGAATGTAAAATAGGATTTTTTGACATACTCACTATACTGGTGTTATCACAATGTATAACAACAGGCTCATCAAACTTTATTCCAATATCCTTCAACATCTGCTTCATCCAAATAATCTGATTACAATTATTTGCTGCTGCAACATATTCTTCTTCTGCTATGCTTTGTGAAGTACAATTCTACTTCTTACTTAGCCAAGAGACCAATTTTCCTCCAAGAAAAAAGGCTCCACCACTGGTGCTTTTCTTGTCAACAACACTGCCTCCCCAATCTACATCAATATAGGCACATAAAGTAAAATCATCAGAATTCTCATACCATAATCCATAATCCATTGTTCCTTTCAGATATCTTAGTATCCTCTTTATTGCTGCATAATGTGATTCTCTAGGTTCTACTTGAAATCTTGCTACAATCCCAACTGAATGTGCTATATCAGGTCTTGTATGTGTCAAGTACTACAATCCTCCAATCATAGATCTGTACTTTTTCTGCTCAACTGCTGGTGTCTCATCTTTGCTAGATAACTTATGTCCGGTTACCATAGGTGTTCCAATAGGTTTAGAATCTTCCATTCCAAATCTTTTCAATAATTCATTTAAATACTTAGTCTGACTTACAAATATACCTTCCTTGCTTTGTGTTATCTATAATCCCAAAAAGTATTTCATTTCTCCAATCATGCTCATCTCAAATTCATTCTTCATTTCATCTGCAAATTTGTCACTAGCTTCATCTTCTCCTCCAAAGATAATATCATCAACAAATATAACTATAACCAACAAACCATTCTCAATTTCTTTTGTGTATAAGTTACTATCTTTTGTTCCTTTTATAAATCCCAATTTCAATAAACACTTATCCAATCTTGCATACTAGGTTCTATGTGCTTGTTTTAATCCATATATAGCTTTCTTTAACTTACATACCATATCTCCTTCTTGTGTCAAAGGAAAACCTTCAGGCTGCTCAATGTAGACTTCTTCTTCCAATTCACCATTCAAAAATGCTGACTTCACATCCATCTGATACACTTTGAATTTCTTGTAAGTTGCATATGCTAGAAACATTCTCACTACTTCAAGTCTGGCCATAGGTGCAAAAGTTTCTTCATAGTCAATTCCTTCTTGTTGTGAATATCCTTTACATACCAATCTTGCTTTGTTTCTTATCACTTCTCCTTGTTCATTCATCTTGTTTCTAAATACCCACTTTTTTCCAATCACATTCTTGTCTTCAGGTCTAGGGGCCAATTCCCATGTCTTGTTTTTTTTAATCTGCTCTAGTTCTTCTTTCATAGCATTGATCCAATGTTCATTTTCACAAGCTTCATTAGTAGTCTTAGGTTTAATTTGAGAAATCAAACATAAATGTACCTTATTTCAAGTCAAAACTCCTCTATCTAAACTTCCAATAACTTGCTCAATAGGGTGATGTCTTGAAGTATACCTGTTAGGTGTCATAGTTACTGATCTTGTTCCAACTGTAGATTCTTCTCTGCTTTCTTCTCTATTTTCTTCTCTATTTTCTTCTTTGTTTTCTTTAGTATGACTTTCATTCAGCAAATCACTGTTAGTTTCAAAAAATAATTCTTCATTTTCAATGTTAGGCTGAGGTTGTGCTTCTCCATCAAATTCATAATCAAGCATTCTTTCCTGAATTTTAAACTTCTCATCAACTTTTACATTTGCACTTTCAACAATAGTCTTAGTTCTTTTGTTATAACATCTATATGCTTTGCTTTTTAAAGAATATCCAAGAAATATTCCTTCATCACTTCTAGGATCAAACTTTCCTATATCATCATCCCTCTTTATATAACATTTACTTTCAAAAATTCTAAAATACTTAACTGAGGGTGTATGTCCAAACCATAATTCATAAGGTGTCTTGTTTGTATCTGCTCTGATTTGTACTCTGTTCATAGTGTATACTGCTGTGTTCACTGCTTCTCTCCAAAAAGTTTTAGCCAAATCATTTTCAAACAACATAGCTCTTGCTCCTTCAGTTATTGACCTGTTCCTTCTTTCTGCAATACCATTTTGTTCTAGTGTTCTAGGGGCTGAAATTTGTCTCTTAATACCATTCATTTCACAAAAGGTGTTAAACTCTCTAGATGTAAATTCACCACCTCTATCAGATCTTAGACACTTAATCTTCATTCCAGATTCATTCTTAATTTTTCTTTTCATGATCTTAAATTTATCAAATGCTTCAGATTTTTATTTCAAAAATGCAATCCACATCATTCTTGTAAAATCATCAACAAGAATCATAAAATACCTTTCACCATAGAATCCTCTAGTCCTAGTAGGACCACTTAAGTCTGTATGAACAATATTATCAAAGTTTATATGACAAAACCTTTTATAACATAACCAACTATCATCAATCCTAGTTATCAAACATGTCATCTTAGTAGGATTCAACTAAAATACATTACCTCTGGTTCTGGATCCTTTTCCAATTAGATTTCCATCTTTATCTTTTATCACACAAGTTTTCTCAGAAAGCCAAACTTGATAACCCTTATTAGCCAATTGTCCAACGCTTAGTAGATTATGTCTTAGTCCATCAACAAAGTAAACATCATCAGTGTTAGTCTTTCCATCAAGAGTAATAGATCCTATACCCTTAATCAAACAAGGTGCATTGTTACCAACCCTAACAATTCCTCCATCATAATTATCTAACTTAACAAACATTCTTTTATATCCAGTCATATGATGTGAACAACCACTGTCTATAATCCAATCAGATTTCTTTTCAACTTGTGAAACTAATGCTTTTTCTTCCCTTTTATTAGATTCATAACTTTCTTCTTTAATTTCTACAAATCCTATTTCCTCAAAGTTATCATTATCACAGTCACTTAAATGTTTTTCAATTCCTGCTTCAAGATCTTCATCATTTGCATAATAACATTGTTTAGATCTCCTAGGTTTAAAGTTGCTTCTATACTTCTTGACTCTTTTAGGACATTTAGATGCAAAATGACCATATTCTTGACAAGTCCAACATTTCAAGATTTTCTTACCATCTGGTTCTCTTTTTACAAGTAATGCAATACCTTCTTCAATCTTCTTTTCTTCCTCAGATCTACTACTACTTTCATAATCTCCATTCACACTAGTACTTCTTGTAGGTCTAATGTTAAGAGCACTAAATGTTGTTTCCATTCTAGGTGGCACTCCTGATAATCTCAAGTTCATCTCTGTTGTTTCTAATCTTCCAAGAAGGGTCTCTCTTAAAAAGTTCGATGTACAAGGTATCACTTGTTCAATCATCTGCGTTGTCTACTTGAATACTAGTGTCAAAGTTCTTAGAATTTTCCATATCACTTCATTCCCTATCTTATCACCTCCACAAGACTTTATTCCTATTACAATCTCAGACATCCTACCAATATAACTTCTAATAGGTTCATCTTCCATCATTCTGATATCTTCAAATGCAAAAATCCAATTATGCAATCTAGCCTTCTTTGCATGTTCATCACCTTCAAAAGTAGAATGTAAAGCTTTCCAAATTGCATGAGATGTTTTCAAACATCTTACCTGACTATATTCATTCTCCGGTAGTGCTAACAAAAGTGCTTCTCTTGCAAGTATGTTACACATGAATAGATCTAGTTCATCTTTAGTTCCTGCTTCTAGATTGTCTTCCTCGATGATAGTCTTCTCATTCTTTGTAATCAACCAATAACTTGGTCCTAAACACAATAGATGTGTCTTCATCTTTTCTTTCTAGCTATCAAAATTTTCTTCATCAAACTTAGGGCTTTCTTTTCTGAAATTCACCATGGATCTCCTTAAGTTGTAAAACTTTTCTTTCAAGGACCTACTGCTCTGATACCAATTGTTAGAAAGTAAAGATCCCCAAGATAATTGAGAAGGGGGGGGTGAATCAATTATCAGATAATTTATCCATTCAACTACTTTAAACAATATAATCAATGTACTAATCAACCATAGAAAGGTAATCATACACAATTGCAAAATAACACAAGATATGTTAACTAGGGAACCTCTTGAAAAGAGTAAACCCAGGTGGGAATGATGCCCACAAAATGATGCACTAATGTGAAATTTCCTTGTTAGAGGATGGCCCCTGTTAGGAGTCTTATGAAATACATTCAATACGTATAAATCCCTATTAGGAGATTTTGAATCCTTGTTAAAAGATTCTAACCCGGTTAAGAGTTTATGGAAGACAAAAGGACCCACTGCCCAAACAGCTTCAAGGCAAGATCTCTGAACCCACTGTCCAAAAGATATTAGAATTATTCAATAGAATAATATGAAATATATTACCTCCTTCACACTATGCCAAAACTACACTCTCTGCTACACAAGATCACAATTCCAGATCTATGTACTCAAAAGTCTTCCTTCATCACTGAATTAGCTCTTTTCTTCACTTCATGCATATATTCGTATCTCAATCTTCATAGTACCAATCATAGAAAGATATTCATACACAATGACACTGTAGACACCAAAAAATCCTTTAGAAAATAAAGTATTTTTATTTTCAAAAAAATCCCTGATGACATCATCATTTATTAATTAATTATTTAATTAATTAATTTATTTATTTTTATGCCATTAAATCCCTTTATCTTAGTTAAAAATATTTAATTAAGAAATCCCTCCCAAAAATGTTTAAATCTTATTTAAACATTATTCCCCTATTTATTAATTATTTAATTAATAAATTGACCAAAAATCCCAAAATAAATGATTTATTTATTTTTTGCCCAAAACTTGGCCAATTTCCTTGAGACCACTAACCTCTTCTAGAATCTTCTAATCCCTCTTTAATTTTGATTAAAGGCTAATACCATCATTTTCTAACCCTAATCCCAACTCAAAATATTTAATTAAGATTAAATATTAATCCTTAATTCTTAATTTACCCTAGGAAAACTCTAGACTCTTCTAGAACTTTCCTAATCCTTCCCTAAACCCATTTAGGGGAAATTACCTACTTTCCCTAAGCTAATCTAAGTCTCCTTTGACTCTTAGTCAAACCCTACCCCTAATGAGCCTCAAACTCATTAAAGCCTTTGGGATAAATAAAACTTTATTTATTTCCTAAATTCCATATTTATCCCTAAAAAGCCTAGACTTTTCTAGAAAGTCTTTATCCTCATCCAAAGCCTAGACTCTTCTAGAAAGTCTTCATCCTTATCCCCTTGACTCAACCCCTAACCTTACCCCAAACTCTGACTCATCCTCCTAACCCAAGCCCTTCCCAAATCTTATAAATACTCCTCCTTCCAAGAGCAAATTATTAGCTTAGTTTTTATCATTTATGCATTGTTATCATGAGCATTTTTAGCTAGATCATCTTAGCATACATCTTAATTGTTAGATTTCTTCTTGTTTTTCATGTTTTCTAACACATCTTAGAATAGCTTAGCAATAATGGATTAACATAGTTTCTTTCATTGTTTTTCATAGCATATAGCATCATATCACATCTCTATTTGGTCTGAAATCAATCTTAGCATAAACATCATGTAGCTTAATCTTTATTTCAGCATCATTTGGATCCTTGAGGCCTTAGGGGCAAATCAGGTGTCCTATACCTATTTTGTGCCATTTATGAGGTTTTCATGGATCTCAATCCATCCTAAAATGCATAAGGAACATGCTCCATGCAAATAGAGAGCACACCCACATCCCCTTAAGCAAGAGAAAATCAAACAGTGCTTGGGTGCACCTATTTTAGCTCAATCTGAGGTGGCTTAGTTTAGAGTTTTCTTTGTTTTGGATTGATTTCATGCTAGGTTAAAATCTAATGTTTTTTTGGCTTGAGTCTTTTCAAAACAGGTATCCTCAAAAGCCTTGTCCACATTTTGGCACACCCGGTGGGACCCACTTCATGAGTTCTTTGTAAACATTTTGATGGGTTTTGGAGTGTTTTCAGATTTTTCAAGCTTATAGGTGGACGGAGCGCTCTGAATTCTTCTTCCTCTTCTTGTCTTTATTCTTCTTCTATTCTATCTACTTCTTCTTCTTCTTGCGGGATCTTGGCCAATTTTTCTTAGGAAAAAAAAAATAATCCATAAGGAAGCAAAATCATACACACCTTGTTTTAGTGCTTAAAATGAACCCCCAAATCATTCTTGAATGCGTTAAGGACTAAAATTTGCAAAATTTGTTCTAACAAACAAGAAAAATCAATCAAAACATTTGCATCCTTGCAACATCAAGGTTTTAGATGCATTCATGCAAAAATTAGGAATATTTCAAGTTTTGGGTACTGAAAAAAAAAAAAAAGAGAGAACCTCAAATTTGCATCTCATTTCTAAAAACATTCAAAATCAATCCTAAAAGTGCATGCAAAAGTTCCTAAAAACTTTGTTTTTATTGAAAACTAATTTCATTTTGCAAAAATCTTGAATGCATTCTTTCTCAAATTTCACGCATCAAACTAAATCTAGGAAACTTTGTTTTGAAGTCTAAAATGGAGCCAACAAATCTTGAATAAAACTAAGGGAAAGAACTTAAAGTCCTAAAGCATCATTGTCCATTTGAAAATCAAACCCAATCTTGAATGCATTAAAACAAAAAACATCTCTATTCCCTCCTTTTGAATCCAAGCAAAGCGCAAATTCAATCTTGAATGCCTTAAGGACAAAACAAAGCACTTCAAAGTTCTAAATCAACATGATAATTCAATCTTGAATGCCCAAGTCAAAGCAACTGCAAATGCCCAAAAGTATTTTGGAAAAATAAAAAATCAAAGCCTAAACACTTGTGTCTTCAATTGTTCAAATTCAAACATCACTTAATCAATTTGGTAAAAAGAACAACTTGCTTGATGTGCATCTAGGAGCTTTACTTTTTCTGTAAATCCTTGTTAAAGTAAGCAATGTAGAACATTTGAACTCAGACAAGTTCACTTGTTTTACTTTTAGTGAGGCCTGTCCAGGGAGAAAAATGCTTCCTCTCTGGAGAATGACCTCAAACGGGTATCCCCCCTAGCCGGTATATAAATAAAGTGAAGGCAAAATGTACTCACTTATATCTCCTAATCCATAGGCATTTTGTGCCAAATGCAAATGTCTAGGGATGGTAAATATTCCTCCCCCAGCATTGTTGCCTAGGCTCTTAAGTGAGTCAAAGGTGGTCAACATAACCGGGTATGGAGACTCCATAGAACTATTAAAAACCTAATAAAATAGAGGCTACCCTATCTACATTCGAAAGTATCAAAATCCTTGTGCAAGGACCGATTCCAAGGGGTTTACCGGGTCGCCTCAAGATTACTCACCATTTGTATTCCCTTCTAGGAGGTACCAAGCTATGGGCAAGTGATTTTGATACTCACCTTCCTTAGGTAGATCTGCTTGAAGTGATTGATAGTCAAATACTTCATGAAAACATTGTTGGAACATACACTTTTCAAAGCTTTATCAGAGTCAGTTATCCTGTTTGTATCCCGCAAGGTTGCTTTGTCCCTTGTGGAGATTTCTTTTCTAGAAGTCTTTTTTAATCTATCCTTTGCCATTGGAAAAAAATCAAACTGATCTACAACTTGGTTCAAGATACTCAGAATTGCCATGTCAGTCCAAATCCTCCAAAAATCCAAAAAATGTCCAAAACTTTCAGAATCTCAAATCATGGTCTTCCAGTCATAATCAATCCAGTCTTTTCATCCTTTCCTCCTATCTTAGGTTAGCAAAGTCATCTCAGTCATCCTCCATCCCCTTGTCTGTCTTCCTCTAGAGTTAGTCTTCTTCCAATCTTGAGCCAAATCCAATCCTTGTCTGATCCTGTCAGTCATCCCAATCCGAGTCTTAGTCTTCCAATCCATCTCCATCCTTTGTTCATATCCAACTCATCCGTAAGTCATTATGTCTCAAAACTATTATGATGAGTTTGGTTATTATGTATCTTCTCCCACTCCATCCTATCCCAATGATGATACAAGCCTTGTAGATCACAATAAATACTTTGAAAATCCTAGCAAGCTTGCCCCAAACATCTTTCAGCATCTAATCATTCCTCCAAAATATCCTATCATGCCTTCACGCTTATCCACTAGCACTCCCTTTCATGTCCTCAACAAGGCAAATCCATTATCTTATCCATCCATAACTTATCCCTATCTTAAACCTACACATCCTCCATATGCATCTGTCATACTTCCATCTCCTACTATGGTCATATCCCAATCACCATCATCCCATAGAAACACTTCACACTACTTCCCTTATCTAAAGAATCCATCCACTCATCCTCCAAATCATTCTCAAAACCAAAAACCAAGTCTTCCAATCATTTTCCCCAATCCACCATCCTATCTCAACCCACCATCCTCCATTCAAACCCATGTTTCTGCAAATCCCCTCCCACAAAAAGAATGCACCCTTCAATCTACTTCATATCCCATACCTCAATCCATCATTCCTACCTCATCAAATAGTCCATCAAGTTCACAAGCTTCCTCTAAACCTACCTATGTGAACTATCCAAACCCACCATCCTCCAGCTCCTCGTTTGCACCATCATCCCCTCAAGTAGGTTCCCCTTCATCCACCCCATCTTCATATAAGGACTATCCTAGCTCTCCATCTCCTCTGCATTCCAATCCTTCTTCACCACAAAAGTCTCCAAGGAGTTTCACAAGGAAGCCAATAAAAAATCCCACTCCTAAAAATGAAGAGCCAAGCCATTTCAATCCTTCATGTGAAGCCATCATTGATGAGGCCCATCCATTGCTCCCATCTATTATCTATCTTCCATACATCCCACTCATTGATCCTCTTCCATCTCCTAGCATCTTTGAGTCCCTCCCATCTGAAGTCTCCATCCAATCCCCACCAACATCACCTCCTCCTATCATCATCCAAAGCATATCTGATGAGCCTCATGAATTCACCCTTCTTCCTGCCATCACAATTATAGAATCTCCCAGCCTTCCATACGTTCCATCTGAAGAGTCCATCCATACATCCCCCATCACTCTATCCACACAAATCCTACCATGTCAAGATCTTGTCCAAAAGCATGTTGAAATACTCACAGAAGAAAATCAAGATCCAATCCCTTCACTTCCCCCATCACATGTTCTATTGCTTCCATCACCCCCAATCCAAAATCCTACAATCCCAATTCTTCCAATCCAAGATCCTACAATCCCTATTCCTCCATCTCAAGATCTATTACTATCTCCCAATCCCAATCAAGATCCCATCATCCCATCCTCTCCTCTTGAGGATCCTCCAATCCAAATTGTCCCACTACCATCACTCTATCCTCTTGGACCACTTACATTTGTCAGAGGTAACCCACTTGAAGCAGAAGCAATAAGTTCCATATCTTCCATGAGGGAACCAGAAACTAGATGTTTATCATATTCCCTAAGTTAGAAATATCCTTGTCTAGATAAAATACTCAAGAAATGGAATTATCAAGGCAAAGGCCTAGGCATCCATGAACAAGGAAATTTGGAGCCTATCCAAGACAAGAAACATCCAAAGTTATGTGGCATTGGTCACACATCAGAAGAAGGCACTTCCTCCAAAAATGTTGGTACAACTAAAGCTAAATTCAAGCATCCTTCCAAACCCACCATCACATCTTCCAAAGCATACAACGCTATTCCTCCTCCTCCATCGTTACAACCAAAGACAACCTATCACATTCCTCCTTCATCCTCCAAATCCATTTTGGGTCCCTATGTCCTGAAATCTTCCAGCACATATCCTCTACATACCCATTCCATTTTGGGACCCTACACCCCAAAATATCATCCCCCATCTTATCCTACTCAGTCTTTCATCCAAAATCCAAGCATCCCTAGTTGGGATCAACAAAGGCACATGCCCACATATCCTATCTACCAATCTCCTTCCATCTCTCCATCCATATTTCCTCCATCCTGTACATCTCCTCATATTCACTCTAATGCTCCCTGCAATTTGGATGCCATATCCAATATGAATAAAGGGAAATATCCACAAAAATCCAAAGATTGCCATGTCCAGTCTAAATGACATGATCAAATAAAGAAAAATCCAATCAAGAAATCCAATGCATCCCAATGGCCACAAAGGCCCAACAAAGCAAAAGCAAAATCTGATGCATACCAACAGCCACAAAGGCCCACCAATGCTAAAGCAAAAATGATGTGGATCCCAAAGCAAAATGATGTAATGCATCTAAAAGAAACATCTATGATGGCATCCAAAGTTGCTAATCCACCAGCTACTCAGTTTCCTCCTCCATCTCCTAAATCCATCTTGGATCCCTATGTTACAAGATCTCCTAGCACAAATCCTCCATCATTTCCACATCTATCTTCTGCATCCCATCAACTTCAGCCACCTTCTTCACAACATGTGCCAATGTTGGTCCTGACGACATCCCCCTATCATGATCACTTTCCATCTTTCCATCCAAACAATTTATACCACCATATCTCCCATCTACCCCATCTTATCCATGCCTTTGCATAATCCCTCCATCCCAATAAAGTTGTACCAACATCCAGAGAAATCAGAAAGGCAACAACAAATCAGAATATCAGTGAAAGGTTAGCATCTAGTCAGCAAAAAATTAGAAAAATCCATAAAAATTGGAAAAATCAGAGAAAAATATCCAAAAAAAAAACAATAGAAAAGAAAAAGAGAAAAACATTCATCCAATGGTGAAAACTTGGCAATTCAAGCACCTTGGACAACTACCATAGTGAAAACCTGGCAAACAGGCGTCATGCATAGGTCTCCCCCCAATTCCTTTTTGTAGTTAGGGGCCATTCCCTTCTTCCATCTTTATGTAGCATCTCCTCCATCCCATTTGTCTCGCACTTCCTTCATCCTCCTTTTGGATCTTGATGACAAAACAAAGACTACCAGGTATACATGCTTTTGGGCACTTTCTTGGCATCCATCACACCTTTTAGTTACATATCCTATATCCAATCCATTCATCCTAGCTTCCATCTTTCTTCGTCATCCTCTTGTCGGCATATCTTATGTCCAATTGTACCCCATTCTACTACCTCTGAATGAATGAACTATCCTAAGCAGGGGGCATCTTATTCCTTGGTAACATATTCCTTGGAGACTATCTTTTATCCAAAATCTTCCATCTCCCAAATCCTTAAGCAAATCCACCATCCAATCCTTGAGCATTCCTCTATCCAGATCCCTCAGCAGTTCCTCCAGCATTCCATCTTCCAATCCTCAAGAAAATCCACCATCCAATCCTTGAGCATTCCTCTATCCAGATCCCTCAGTGGTTCCTCCAGCATTCCATCTTCCAATCCTCAAGAAAATCTACCATCCAATCTCCCCAAGAATTCCTCTATCCAGTCCTAAAGAAAATCTATCATCCAAGTCTCCTAAGTAGTTCTTCCATCCAAATCCAAATCTTCCTCCATCCAAATCTCCTAGCAATTCCATCATCCTCATCCTAAAAATTTCCTCCATCTTTCCATCACTTGGTTTCTTCCCTTGTCGTTGGTATCTAGCTATAGGCTACCTTTCATCCAACTATTGCTAGCAATCTTCCAACATCTTCCAATCCTATCCACATCTTTTAGCTATCCAACATCCAAAATCAAGCCAACCGATCCAATCACATCCTTAGTCTTGTAGCAAACCTTGATCTCAATCCAATCATCATCATTGGGATGTCCTTCCCAAATCTGTGTCATTTTAGGACACATCATCCATCACTAGTCCATCTTGGCTTTCCATTCCAACTGGGGCATCATCTTGCATATCTTTGAAGCTTCAACTTCATCCCCAGGTTCTTTGTACATCCTAATCTTGAGCTTTTGTACATAGCCATTGTAAATATTCTCATGTCTTGTTGTACATATCCTTGTCAGTCTTACAGCAACATTTGATCATAAATCTTGTCCTACCCAGCCTCACACTTTAGCAACATCAATTATTGACTATCCTTGATCATCGTGACTATCTTTGAACCACATCATTTTCCAATCAGTTTCACAACATTCTCCCCATCAGCATAGGGTCCACACAGATGTATGCTTATGTTTTGTTTGACCTAAGCCTAATCATGGGTCCCCTCAGTTGTATCCTTCCTGTTTGACCCAATCTTCCACCAAGCACACTAGGTCTGTGTCGATGTATCCTTCCACACATTCAGACCAATCTTCCCGCCATCAATCAAATCAAATCTCTCTCCTTGGAAAAGGTTGTATTTTGGAGTTATCATTTTGACCTTGGATTTTTGTCCTTTGGGTCTTGTTAATCTTTTATGGCTTCTCGTTGTTCTCTACTCAAAGTTTCCATGATTCTTTATATCACGGTGTGCTACGCATGAGGATAATCTGGGGCAAGGTCTTTTGATCTTTTGCTTCTGCCTATGAGTTAGTCGTCTGTTTGTGGTTTCTTTAGCATCGTTTCGACCATGCCTGCTTCGGGTTTCATGTGTGATGTTGGGGAAACCCTGCATGTCTTTTTAGTGTTAGTCCTATGCAACACTGGTGACAAGGCCTCATGATCCCAGTATCCTTGGCAGGTCTCTAGCATTGCTATATTAAACTAGGTTGTGCTCTCCACATTTGCACATGGAGCTTCCCCCAATCCCCTACATCCTGCATCCTATAGATTAAATCTTGCATCTTGCATCCTCATGTAGCTGCATTTTGCATTTTGCATTCCATCTCATCTTGCATTCACTCATCTTTTCTCTTGGAAGCTTGTTATTTATCTCCCCTTCTTCCTAGGTCCTTCCTTCTCTGTTTCCTTTCCAAAAAATTCCACAACGTTTACTCCTTGTGTTATTTTCTTGAGGGGGCACAACCCCTTATTCCTCTAAATTCTAGCCTCCAGGCATCTTATTTTCTTCTCTTTGACGCCATGCCACTTGTGGCATCGCATCAAAGAGGGGCAAAATGTAGACACCTAAAAATCCTTTAGAAAATAAAGTATTTTTATTTTCAAAAAAATCCCTGATGACATCATCATTTATTAATTAATTATTTATTTAATTAATTTATTTATTTTTATGCCATTAAATCCCTTTATCTTAATAAAAAATATTTAATTAAGAAATCCCTCCCAAAAATGTTTAAATCTTATTTAAACATTATTCCGTTATTTATTAATTATTTAATTAATAAATTGATCAAAAATCACAAAATAAATAATTTATTTATTTTTTGCCCAAAACTTGCCTAATTTCCTTAAGACCACTAACCTCTTCTAGAATCTTCTAATCCCTCTTTAAGTTTGATTAAAGGCTAATCCCATCATTTTCTAACCCTAATCCCAACTCAAAATATTTAATTAAGATTAAATATTAATCCTTAATTCCTAATTTACCCTAGGAAAACTCTAGACTCTTCTAGAACTTTCCTAATCCTTCCCTAAACCCATTTAGGGGAAATTAACTACTTTCCCTAAGCTAATCTAAGTCTCCTTTGACTCTTATTCAAACCCTACCCCTAATAAGCCTCAAACTCATTAAAGCCTTTGGGATAAATAAAACTTTATTTATTTCCTAAATTCCATATTTATCCCTAGAAAGCCTAGACTTTTCTAGAAAGTCTTTATCCTCATCCAAAGCCTAGACTCTTCTAGAAAGTCTTCATCCTTATCCCCTTGACTCAACCCCTAACCTTACCCCAAACTCTGACTCATCCTCCTAACCCAAGCCCTTCCCAAATCCTATAAATACTCCTTCCAAGAGCAAATTATTAGCTTAGTTTTTATCATTTATGCATTGTTATCATGAGCATTTTTAGCTAGATCATCTTAGCATACATCTTAATTGTTAGATTTCTTCATGTTTTTCATGTTTTCTAACACATCTTAGAATAGCTTAGCAATAATGGATTAACATAGTTTCTTTCATTGTTTTGCATAGCATATAGCATCATATCACATCTCTATTTGGTCTAAAATCAATCTTAGCATAAACATCATGTAGCTTAATCTTCATTTTAGCATCATTTAGATCCTTGAGGCCTTAGGGGCAAATCAGGTGTCCTATACCTATTTTGTGCCATTTATGAGGTTTTCATGGATCTCAATCCATCCTAAAATGCATAAGGAACATGCTCCATGCGAATAGAGAGCACACCCACATCCCCTTAAGCAAGAGCAAATCAAACAGTGGTTGGGTGCACCTCTTTTAGCTCAATCTAAGGTGGCTTAGTTTAGAGTTTTCTTTTTTTTGGATTGATTTCATGTTAGGTTGAAATCTAATGTTTGTTTGGCTTGAGTATTTTCAAAATAGGTATCCTCAAAAGCCTTGTCCACAGACACAAGATATGTTGACTAGGCAACCTCTTGATCAAAGAGTAAACCCTGGTGGGAATGATGCCCACAAAATATGCACTAATATGAATAATCCTTGTGAGAGGATGGACTCTGTTAGGAGTCTTGTGAAATACATTTAGTACATATGAATCCCTATTAGGAGATTTTGAATCCTTACTAAAATATTCTAACTCTGTTAGGAGTTATGGAAGACAGATGGATCCACTGTCCAAACAGCTTCAATGGAAAGATCATTAAACACACTGTCCAATTGATCTCTAGATTATTCAATAGAATAATAGTAAATATGTTACCTCTTCTCTCACTATGCCAAACCGCACTCACTACTACATTAGATCTCAATTTCAGATCTATGTAATGCGCATGTCTTCTTTCACAATTTATTAACTCTTTTCTTCACTTCATACATACACACATATTTTTCAATAAGGAAAAAAATTCCTTCCTCGATACCACACTCAAGTAATTACAAATGACTCGGCATCCAATTACTAAATAAAAGTTTTCACACATTACATCAAAATTACACAAAATTGTTGGCTTCTAAATACAATAATTCTTCACTCGTGTAACTTTCAAGTTTATGTTGTCATCCACATCACTAAAAATATGTCTTCAACTTCCCTTTAACTGTGCAAAACCAGATTGCATCTCGATTAGGAGATATCATCCAATTTCCACAAACCGCTAATTAGGAACACTGCCTGAATACTGCTTGCACCAAAATACTCATAAATTCCATGAATAAATGAATTTTTGTTTGTGCTCTTAATTATCAACATATAACATATCATAGAGTAAATCCTCAATATCGCATAGCTCTATCTATAATATCCCATGTGCGCTAATCCAAACACTGTCTACTCCTCTACAAATCTCTAGTAGATCACTATGTTGACATCAATAACAATCACAGTCATGAATGCAACAACAACAGCTATAGAATGGCTGCCAATAATCTCATAGGATGTATTTAGCATTCATTCCTTACAATCTCCCCCATTGGCATTGATGACACCATAGATGAAAAACATCCAATGTTCCAAAAATTGAACACTACAACACTACTGCTCTGAAAATACTTTCAAGTTCTCTTCATTAATCAAATCTTTCTTTGTTATCCTATTTAGTTCTCTCCAAATGATGGTACAAATAGTTTTTCATGTACACTTCTTCCCAATTGACATCAATAATAGAAATTTCATCATTATGTCAACAACAACTATAATGTCAAAAGACACTGTTCAGAAAATACTTTCACTAGAGTCCTTATGACTCAGCTCAGATACACATACTCCCCCATAGAAGAAGTACCAACATCTAGTTCAGAAGAAAGATAAGGCTCATATACCACTGGACGGATGCAACCAATCTACATCACTTCTCAAAAGTAGGTTGGAGCATAATACCAAGCATACCTCTCAAATACTCAAATGTATCCTTAGGCAAAGGCTTTGTAAATATGTCTACTATCTACTCCTTTGAGCTTATGTACTTAAGTCTAACTTCTTTCTTACAAACTTTCTCTCTTACTACATGATTTTTAATCTCTATATGCTTTGTCTTAGAATGTAATACTAGGTTCTTAGACATACTAACTATGCTGGTGTTATCACAATGTATAACAATAGGTTCAAAAAACTTTATTCCAATATCCTTCAGCATCTGTTTCATCCAAATTATCCAGTTACAATTGTTTGATGTTGCTACATATTATGCTTTTGTTGTGCTCTATGAAATACAATTTTACTTCTTGCTTAGCCAAGAAACCAATCTTCCTCCAAGGAAAAATACTCCACCACTAGTGCAATTTTTATCATCAACACTACCTCCCCAATTAGCATCTGTATATGCACATAGGGTAAAATCACCAAAATTTTCATACCATAATCCATAGTCCATTGTGCCTCTTAAATATCTTAGTATCCTCTTTACTACTGCATAATATGATTCTTTGGGTTCATCTTGAAATATTGCTACAATTCCAATTGAATGTGCTATATCAGGTCTTGTATGTGTCAAGTACTACAATCCTCTAATCGTAGATCTATACTTCTTCTATTCAATTGTAGGAGTCTCATCTATGCTAGATAATTTATGTCTAGTTACCATAGGTGTTCTAGCTGGTTTATAGTTCTCCATTTCAGATCTCTTCAACAAATCATTCAAGTAATTTGTCTAGCTTACAAAGATACCATCATTGTTCTATGTTATTTGTAATCCCAAAAAGTATTTCATTTCACCAATCATACTAATTTCAAATTCAGTTTTGATTTCATCAGCAAATTTATCACTGGCTTCATCTTCTCCTCCACAAATAATGTCATCAACAAAAATAACTATAATCAATAAACCATTTTCAGTTTCTTTTATATATAAATTTCTATCAATTGTTCCTTTTGTAAATCCCAATTTTATCAAATACTTATCCAATCTTGCATACCAAGTTCTAGGTGCTTTCTTTAGTCCGTATAGGTCTTTATTTAGTTTACATACCATGTCTCCTTCTTGAGTCAAAGGAAAACCTTCAGGATGCTCAATGTAGACGTCTTTTTCTAATTCACCATTCAAAAATACTGACTTCACATCCATCTGATGTACTTTAAATTTCTTAAAATTTGTATGGGCCAAAAACATTCTTACTACTTCAATTCTTTCTATAGGTGCAAAAGTTTCTTCATAGTCAATTCCTTCTTGCTGTGAGTATCCCTTACATACCAATATTTCTTTGTTCCTTACTACTTCTCCTTGTTCATTCATCTTATTTTTGAATACCCATTTAGTTCATATAACATTCTTATCTTTAGGTCTAGGGACCAATTCCCATGTCTTGTTCTTTTCAATCTAATCTAGTTCTTCTTTCATAGCTTTAATCCAATGTTCATCTTCACAAGCTTCACTAGTAGATTTAGGTTTAATTTGAGAAATCATGCATAACTATTCTTGTACCTTATTTCGAGTCTGAACTCCTCTGTCAATGCTTCCAATAATCTTCTCAATAGGATGATTTCTTGATAAATTCCTATTAGGTGTCACTTTCTCAGATCTCACTTCAGGCGTCGGTTCTTCAATTATTTCACTGTGGCTTTCATTCAAGAATTCATTGTCAGTTTCATAGAATAATTCAGTAGTCTCAGTGTTAGGTTTAGGATGAGTTTTTTCATCTGATTCATAATCAAGCATTCTTTCTTGAATTTTGAAATTTTCATCAACTTTAACATTTGCACTCTCAACAATAGTATTAGTTCTCTTATTGTAACATCTATAAGCTTTTCTCTTCAAGGAATATCTAAGAAATATACCTTCATCACTTCTAGGGTCAAACTTTCCGATATCATCATCTCTCTTTATATAGCATTTGTTTCCAAAAATTCTAAAATACTTAACTGAGGGTGCATGTCCAAACCATAAATCATAGGGTGTCTTGTTTGTGTCTGCTATGATTTGTACTCTATTCACTATATACATTGTTGTGTTCACTGCTTCTCTCCAAAATATCTTCGCCAAATCATTCTCAAATAACATAGCTCTTGCTACTTTAGTCACTGATCTGTTTCTTCTTTTTGCAATACCATTTTTTTCAAGTGTCCTAGGGGCTGAAAACTATCTCTTAATACCGTTCACTTCACAAAAGGTGTTAAACTCTCTAGAAGTAAATTCTCCACCTCTATTAGATCTTGAATATTTAATCTTCATTCTAGATTCATTATCAAATTTATTTTTAATGATCTTAAACTTATCAAATGCTTTATACTTTTCTTTAAGAAATGCAATCCACATCATTCTTGTAAAATTATCAACAAGAATCATAAAATACCTTTTTCCATAGAATCCTCTAGTCCTAGTAGTGTTGGCAATTTGGATGAGTTGATTACATAGATGTTGTTATTATGGCAACATATGATCCACATGAAGATCGCACAAGTTAGAGAGAAAGTATGACAGAGTGCATTGCAAATTTGTCTAATTGTGAGACAGTATTTTCACCAGTGCACCTAGATACAATTTTTGTTTGTGATGTTGACTGGAGTAAGTTTAATGCTTGTGCACTTGAACATAGATTCAATGATGTCTATTGGATACCCATCTCAAATCGCAAATCAATACGACATGTATGGAAAGAGTTAGTACACTTTACTGAAGATAATGTGTTGGTTCCCAAAAATGGATTTTATACTCTAACAAAAAACCAATACATCTATAGATTTTTGGGATGGGTTAGATCCAAATATTGAGCTCTAGAGATGATTGGACCAACTATAGGGACAAGATTGCCCTCTACACTTCTGGCTCTGGAAAACCAAGGAGGGTGCTCCTAATCCAGTAACACAAGACTTATCTCAATAATTACTGACTAGATTTAAATGTAATAGATTAAATGATAAGAGAAATCTAAATGATAATCATTCATTTATAGATCTTTCACTATCACTAGGTAGTAAACTGCCCTGCAAATCACTATATTTTAAAGAATTTTGACAATTTTAAACAAAGATGGACATATCAATAGAACCTTTTCAAACACTGATCTCTATAAGAAAACTCCACTGATGGCCAGTGTCTTATTCATTGGGCAACACCTCCACTGCAAGACTGTAATACATGAAACAATATACTAAACTTTGAACTATCTTTGCCCTTTGAAAATACTAATCACCTTGTGGTGGATTTTATCAAAGGTTCCTAGATTCACACTACTTACTGATGCATCCTTAAGAAAAACTTCAAAGAATTTATGTCATATTCAAAGCTTATTTAATCTGATCCTGGATCAGAGCTGAGAAATATAAACATACACATAGAGATTATCTATGCAATGAATTGGAACAATTCATAACTCAAACAGAGATACTCAAAGAGAGATATAAATCTTAGATTTCATTCAAATGCTATATTAATCATGCCTATAGAATGTTTTATAGTATAACCTTCTGAAAATAACTTGAACCAAAAAATAATGTTCTTCTATAGAAATACACCTAAGAAACAGTCTATGATATCCCAGACTCAAGAAACTTATCAGTCAAATTGATCAAGTTCTTGGTCCTTTACAATTGATCCTGGTAATCCTTTTATAGAATAAGGATTGCAAACAAGCTTCAGATCTTTCTAGAAAAGACAAGAAAGGAGTTCTCATATAAGACAAAAAATGAAAATAGAAACTTTCTTGTTACAAAATTTTGAGATGGATCGTAAAGATGAGCGCCAAAATCTTGCAATAGATCCCAAGGTCGGTTCAACTTCTGCCAGGTGTTGTATCTGTATCTATGATAACTGCTTGATGTCTTTATCCTTGTTAGCTTTGATCTTGAGGGTTTGGAATATTGCCACCTGCTACCTCTTTATTTGATGCTTCTTCTTCTTCTGAACCCTCTGAGAGATATGTTGATTCCCAAGTCATATAGGTCTCTTCACTTGGCCAATGAAAGGCAAGGACTTCATCCTTCTTCGGTAATAGTTTGTTTCACTCAGCAACCAGCTGGTGAACCTCTATTCTTACATTAGGAAAATGTATCCTAGCATCCTGAAGGAGTTCAACAAGTTGTATGAATGGGGTATTATTATTTGTACATAAAATGGATTCTACTTTAGACAATACATGTCTATCTATTTTCTCCATCCATTGATCTTTATCTTTAATTACCCCATCCGCCTTAATAAGACCAAGAAAAATTTGAAAATCATCCTGGAAATATCTCACCCTTAAGATTTCTGATCTTCTTCTTATATTCCCCCTATTTACCTCAAAATCAAAAAGATCCTTAACAAACTTGTAAGTGTTTGTTAGCTCTATATCCACAATACATTTATCCTTAAATTGATCAAAAATTGACTTTAGACTATCCTTCCTTACAACCCATTTTTCCAAAATCTTGTCCACGGTAACTAATTCTCTCTGAAAAGATGCTAAAATGTCTACCAATTGTTTTTTAGTTTTGTATATTTCTTTAGGTCTCACCTTTGCAACAAAATGTGAAACCACATCCTTTATCTTCTTCTCAAACCTCTTCTTTACCTTTTGATCAATGTCATCCTCGTCCATGGAAGGAGGAAGAGGGGAAGGAGGAAATTCAACAATAGGGCTTGATGAGGAAGGCCTAGCAGGGGAGGAAGCTATTTGCATCTGCTCTAATAGTTGTGTTGGGCCATGCTCTCCCAATCTCTTCTTTAAATTTGCAATTAAAGTATCTCTTTCAAGAATCCCTTGTTTCAACTCACGATAAACCTTCAAAACTATTTCCAACTTTGCAGTGAGTTCTTCCTTCTCCTTAGCCTCTTTTTCTACCACCTTTGTTGTCAATTATGTTGTGGCCATTACCACACCTGATGCTTCCACCAAAGAAGTATCAGTAACCCTTCTTACAATTAGACTCCCTGAAAGATCATCTTTGACAATTTGTTTTCCCTTATTATTTTCATTCTTTCTTAGAGACCACATTACTAAAGCTTGGTGACTGTCACTGAAAGTGACCCCTTTAATAGCCTGTTCTACTTCTTCTTGAGTTTTGTGGAAAGGAGTGGTTTTTTTTTTTACTGCATCAAAAACCATCGCATTAGCTATATCCCACTCTAGAAGGATTAGTACTCCTAATACTTTTACCATATCTCTTCCCTGTTCTGGAGTGATTAGTTTAAACTTTGCAGTCATCTTTGTTTTCACTTCCTCCTCTATGATTTTTAAATCCTTCTCTGGATTCTCTTCATGTTTCTTCTCATAGATTTCTTGAAACTAGTTGATGTTTAATTTCCAAAGAAACGACATGAAAGCCCTAGTTTTAACAAAAGCATCATCAGCTAAGAACTCATCACAAGCCTATTTAATTATTGGGTCCAATTCTATGCCTGCCAATTCCCCTACTGTTAGATCTAGTTTGGGCTCCTCTGGTAGCTCTGGCACTCCTTCATTTATTTCTTCATAGGTCATAAAAATTTGACCTAAAGCATCTACTTGCTATACTTTCTCTACAATCTCTTGGTCATCAAAAAATCTTAGAGGAGACTGTGATGGAGAATAATCCTTTTCAACATGAACAGGTCTTTCTTCCACTCTTTGTTTCTTTGATGGGGGTGGAGAATCAATTACATCCTCAGAGGCTTGAAGATGAGGAGAGTCAGGGACCTCTACAATGTCCTTTTGTTTCTCAATTTATTATGAAGTTGATGGGACATACCTTGTATCAATTTTCCTTTGTTGGCCTTGCTCTGGTATCACAACATTGTAACCGGTCTTCTTTTGCACGATGTACCTCCCTGGGGGTAACCCTTTTGCAAATACAGGCTTGCTTAATAATTGTTTAGGCTTTTCTGGGTCATCCTTCATAACCTTTTCCTTCTTTTCATTTAGGGTCTGAAAAATACCCTGAAAACAATTCATGAGAGTATCTATTTTCTTCCCCATTGGAGTTATTCTTTTAAAGGGATCCCATCCAGAATCAAATTGTCGAATAAAATCTAATGTCTTTTTGTACACCAGCCATTTTTCTTTCCTAACCTCTTGATCCTACAACTTTGGAATATTTCTGACAATATCTTCAGGAAAATTAAAAATGTGGTTAATCATGGCACACTTGGCTCTCTCCTTAAACATTTCATTATAGAACCCCTCTAGGTTTGCTACTCTAGCAATCACAGTGGCCATACAGTATGGAGCTAGGATTTTATCCATGTGAACCCATCCACCCTTGGTAATTATGAATTGGTGGGAAATGATAACATTTGGAAATAAAGTTCCCTTGCCTTTTCCAGTGAGGGCATACTCTTCAATATCTCCCAATTGCCTAAGAAACTTTGCAATTCCAATCCTAAGGGGTACATGATAAGGCAATATAAAAGGGGTCCCCCTGAAACCATACAACCTGATGACAGTTGATACATTGTAGAAAATGACATCACCCCAATTGTAAATAATATTCAGATTCTTAGCAAACTGATTTGGCCTAATGAGCTCTGCCAATACTATTGGGATTCTTGGGTTGTCTAAGACAAACAACATCTTGAGTCTGGCTGCAAAACATTTATCAAAATTTGTGAAACTGTTATCCTTTCTATCCCAGGTCATTGTGAGGCTCCATAATTGGACTGGCATATCTTCACCATCCTTCTGTCTCATTAATTCCATTTCTTGCCCAAAAAAGCTTGCTCCTTTTAACAAAAACATCTACATTATGAAATAATACCAGTAGAAGGGCCTGTCATCTCCATTCTTTTGAATCTTCACTAATCCATTATGGATTAATTCAGCAATGAATGGAGCAAAATCAAAAGTAATAGATAGATGTGAATGTAGAATTTGAATAACCATGTACATCAAATGTACTAGCATCCTCTCACTAACATCCTCTCCAAAAACCTAACATAATGACCAATATGCACCCTTAGCTCTGGAATCAAAATATTCTATTTTAAAAGGCTCCTGCATGTTCTGTCCCATAATAACCATTTTCCCAATTTTGGTGTAGAAATCCTTCAATAATTTGCCTCTGAAATAGTTCCTTTGTGCATCATATACTTGCCTTAGCTCTTCAAAATCAATATTCTCTAAATTGTCTGAGGGCTCACTTAACCTGAACACCTTCCTGATCTCTTCAGCATAAATTTTGATCAATAGTATTCCCTTTGCATCCCTAACCTCCCTAGTGATTGGGTCATAACTCTTCACAACCTGGATCATCAAATCAACATCTAAAAAGACACCGAGTACCACAAATTTTCCCAGGTCAGACTGCCATATATTGCTTGTAGGGTGAGGGGCATTTCTCTGACTAAAACCTACTTTAAATAACTCTAATCCAGTGATATCAGAGTCACCACTTGCATTGATTGTACCAATTTTGGCTTCCCTAATAAAATTTGTTGTGTCAAATAAACCCTCTGCTACTTTTACCCTAGGGTCTTTGGGAATCAGACTCTTGGTTTTCACTAGGTTAGTAGTAGAGCCAGGAAGTAACTACAACAAATCCTCATGCAAACCTCTTTCACTATACTCAATTTTACTGGACAATTCTTTCCTTGATGCCATTTTTAGGGTTAATCTTAAAAGAAACCTTTACAAGATATACAAACTATAGAACTATGATTCTTTTAGTAGGGATTAAATCCGTACAAGTATTTCACCAACCTCTTTCTGGGAAATCACCAGGAGACAATAGCCAGTCCTTGCAATTCTTCACGCTTGAGTCTCTGCAATTTTTTTATTTCTTTGTGCTTTTGAGAGTGCATGGAATTTTGATATATGAGAAATTAAAGTAGTCATTTCAGCAATTCATTTAGCACAATTCAACCATTACTCCTCTAAAAGAATGAACTGTCACTTCTCAATGGGAACTTCAAATTTGTATCACTTTATCTCTAGTTTGAATTAGAACTATCAATTTTCATTAGAAGATGATCTAATGGCTTGTCGCATGATCGCATAGCCTAAAAATCACTCGTGCAAACATATGACAAGCCATCACTTAGTCTCTCTACTAGCAGCAATCCCCTATAACTTTCACTATTAAAACAAAATGTTAGTTGCATGATCGCATAGCTGAAAAGAAGCTTATGAGAACATGTGACAAACCATTAGCCTTCAATCACTTTCATATTTTCTTCAAGTTACTGGTCCCACTTTGCCTTTGTCAATAAAGAAAATCCATGCTTGCAACACCTGGCAATTTGTTATGTAATTTCTTTCTTTCCAAGCACTGGTGTTTGCTGACATCCTCCACATCAGCAAGTATTATTGACCAATCAAGGAAAAACCATATGCAAAAACTGACATTGGTCCCACTATTTTTAACCAATGAGAAACCACCAGTTGTGTACACCTGTCAATGGTCCCACCTAAGAATTATATTGAGCTTTATGCAAGATCGATGGT
Organism: Chamaecyparis obtusa; assembly: GCA_027943335.1. Lineage (NCBI taxonomy): Eukaryota > Viridiplantae > Streptophyta > Pinopsida > Cupressales > Cupressaceae > Chamaecyparis > Chamaecyparis obtusa. The sequence continues at coordinate 1,904,539 of BSBK01000647.1, read as the reverse complement.
TAGTCGCATGATCGCATAGACCTCTAAGATTCCATGCGAGTATATGACAACCATCAGATCTTCCCTTCATTGCTTTCAGCTTTGAAGATTCCTCTGACAGTGGTCCCACTATCCTTTACAAATAAAAAGCTACCACTCATGAAATACCTATCAGGGGTCCCACTTTGTTTCTGCATTAAGCTTCACTATAAGATCAATGGTTAGTCGCATGATCGCATAGGTCTCTAAGATTCCTTGTGAACATATAACCACTGTTAGATCTTCTTTAAAGATACAAAGCTGAATGAAAGCTGAAACATTACAATATAAGGTATTTAGGACTTAGGACATATTATTTATATCACCAGGCCTTTAGACTTAGGGAAAATAAAGATATGACCCCCTGCATGATGATAAAATAAATGCACGTGCTTTTCTATGAACCTAAGTGACTCAAAAAAGGTAACACTCAAATAGAAATGAATAGAGCGACTTAGGGTTTTTTGAAAATGGCATATATTTAGGGTTTTTCTCAGGTTTAACTCTTAGTTAGGGCTCACTAGATACTGAGGAAAAATAGATAATTTTGCAAGATTTTTTATGGGTTTTTTGTAGAAAAATTATCACAATCTTTTAACACGTATGCACACTTCAATTTTATAAAAATTTCACAAGATTGACATACTGAAAAATTGAAGTGCCAACACAGTGTGAAGCCAACAGGACATAGTATAAAAATAGAATTGGTAAAAGAGTTAAGGGATTATTTTGTTTATCAAAATAATGACTTAACAATATAAAGGGGATGACATCATAGATGTTTACTCTTGGTTAAAGTTACTTGTATACATTTAATATGAATTAGAGATATAATGTAGAGGATACATGTAATGTAGATGTGTATGAAAAGTAGTGATATAATATATGTAAATAGCAAGCGAAGATAGTGATGTGAAGTTGTAAGTAGTATAAGGTGATGTACCTTGATAATCTATTGTAATCAGTATACATTATATATTACTTATTTGGGCAGTGGAATCATCTAGTAATCACAATTTGTGTTAACAACACCTAATAGGGTTGAGGCTTCTAACAAGGCCTATAGTCCCTTAATCAGGACTGATACACTATATGCTTGTAATAGACTCCTAATAGGGTCAATATCCCTAACAGGATACTTTTGATTAGTGGATCTTTGTGGGTACCATCCCCATCAAGGTTTTCCCTTGCCCAGGGTTTCCTCAAGAACAAATAATGTGTTATGTGTTCTTATTTTTTACTCTTATGCATATTTCTCATCTTTCTATGTTATGCATGTATTAAGATTATCTGTTATATCCATAATTGGGCAAAAGTAAAAGTTTGTAGAATATTGATTCACCCCCCTTCTCAGTATTCCCTATTTTTAACAATTGGTATCAGAGCTTAGTGTTGGAAATATTTAGGAATTAACCGAGTTACTGAGAGGGGAGGGGTGAATCAGTAACTCCAAATTTTCTTGCAATTTTAACATGTAATTTACTTTTTAACCTTTGCATACAGAAAGCATGAAACTTAAAAACATTCACAATAATGACACATAGATTTGGTTACCCAGAAACCTTCCAAAAAAAAGTAAAACTGGGGTGGAGATGAAACCCACAAAGCTTTAATACTGCAGAATAAAGTTGGCCGGTTAAGGCTTACAATTGATCACTTCTGATGATCTGCCCTGTTAGGAGCAATAAGGATTTCTAAATCCACCCTGTTAAAGGATTTACAAAACATACAATGAAGTATGCACTCGGTAAAGAGATTTTTACAAAGACTGTTAGGTCTACCCGGTTAAAGGATTTAGTACTGATTCACCTGTTAGAATGAAACAGTAGATCTCTGCTTTGCAACTGGATTGCTGATTTGAGATTCGCTGATGTACTGATCACCTTCTGTGATGAATTTGTCTTTGCTGTACCTTATACTTCTGAAGCCTTCTGTAATTCGCTTATCTCTGCCTTTCTTTCTCTTTCACATATGTTTTTCATTCATATATTTCATTACATCTTTTTATTTTTACAACATTGTTTATATACAAGTCTTAAACAATTAACTACAATTATAATTACACAGTCGGCTTGACAAATAAACATAAGTGCTACTAAGTCGGCCCAAGTATGGTTACATGGTTCCTTCAAACTGACTCGGTGACTTTCTGATACTCGGCATCCACTGCATTACTTGGCATCGTCATGCACTCGGTAGAAGTGAAGGCACGGTTCATACTGATCACTCGATAGGTTTTGAACTCGGTAAGTACTGGTGACTCGATAGACATGATGTTACTCAGTTTACACTGTCCTGTTAGGTTTGCTCGGTTTCCACTGTCTGCTTGGTTTGCACTGTCTACTCGGTTTGCACTGTCTGCTTGGTTTGCACTGTCTGCTCGGTTTGCACTGTCTGCTCAGTTTGCACTGTCTTCTCGGTTTGCACTGTCTGCTCGGTTTGTATCCAGAATGCAAATAAGTGTTGTCACTAGTGGCAATTCTGCTTAATGCCAACAATCTCCCCCTTTGGCATTAGTGACAAAAACACTTATTGGCCAAAATTTATATACACGAATCATGCTGAGTTTTATTTTGATTTTTCAAAATTTGTCTTTGTTATAGGGCTTTATACATTGTCTCCCCCTTTCAATGTGCTAACTATTTCTTATACAAATCTATATAGTATACATATCTCTCCTTCTATACATATCTCCCCCTTTTTGACAATAATGCCAAAGGTGCATATACAAGTTATTTACAGATAGAATCCAAAATTTGATAGGAAATCAGCATGTACCTTCATTATTAGTGCCAGGGTTCTGTCCCAACTTTCTTGCAGAATCTTACATGTTTGTATAGCAATTTGGACTTCTGCAGAGAGTTCAATCATGTGATCTACTATAGAGAACTGATTGTCATGAATCAATATTTTGGAATGTTCAATGTGCTTATACATTGTATTCATGATGGGAAGGATCAGGTGTTGGATGTCTAGCAGTGTGGACCGGATCCTTGAGTCTTCTTTCAGTAGATCAGACTGCATATTAGATAGGTGTGAAATTTTCATGTGATGAGCAGAGCTTGAACTTGGTTCAAGTTGCAGCTTATGTATGCTAATCTTCATATCCTCATCCATTTTATTCATTTTATCTTTAACATCCTTTGTGAACTCGGCAATATTGCACAGTCTGGCCAAAAGAGAGGTAGCATTCGAATAGATAGATTCTATGTTAGACAAAATTGAAGACAATTCCACTTGGTTAATAGCTATGTGCTGAGCAATGTGCTCAACCACTTTATTGTTGAATCTCTTCTCGGCTCTTTCAACTAACTTTTCTGTCCCGGATGAGTCCTCATTGTATTTCTCAACTGCTTCTGCTAATTGTAACAAAACATGCTGGGAGGAGTCTACTTTAATGCCTAATGCATCAGACAAAATGTCCTTAGCATCCTTGATGATTTGATACTCCTTGTCTCTCTCCTCTTTAAGCTTCTTTTTTTTTGCTTTCCTTTGGAGGATCTCACCTATATTCTGCATTTGGTCCACTGAGAGATTTGCAAAATCTAATGTAGGAATCTCTATCTCTTCATCTAGGTCTATATCCTCTACTATATTTTTACCCAAAAATTTTATACTTGGTAGAGCCTTAGGCTTATCTGTACTTAATGCTTTGGTAGTAGTGATAGTAGATAAAGTAGGGCTGGCTATAGATACTGGCATACTTTCTACTGGAGAACTTAAAATATTTACACTTGAAGATTCAAAAGCTGAAAAACTTACTGCTGGAAAATTTGATGGTGCAGGAGACTGCAGCTCGGTAGAAGAAATGGTAGCTGCTTCTGATGTTGCTAGGGATGATTGGACAAATGTGGAAGTTGTCACAACCATGCTTGAAGGTGTCTCCGGGCTGTATGTAGAGACTTTCACTGGAGAGGTAGGAAGGGATGCAATGACTTCTGCTGCTATCCTTACAGTATCATCTACCTTAGTGTCTTCTTCTTGTTCATCACTATCATCTTCAATATCTTTTATTATTATAGTGTCAATGCTCGGTTGGTGAAGGTGGTATATGTTCTTCCATGTGGCATTTGCAGCCTTCACAACCGATTCAATATTGTTGATCAAAATCAAACAAGTATTGAATTTCAATGTCATCTTATTTTCATTTTCTTTTAATGCCTTCTTTACTTCATCATTATTCAAGCTCGGCATCAACTGTCTCAGGTTTTGATCAAATATGTCTATCACAGTTTGCCTTGCATTGCTCCATCTCATTTTTATTGGATTCAATAGAACTGCTAGAACCTGTGGGGCAATTTCTTCAGGAGAGTATTTCCACTGTCCCATCTTCTCAACAACAGCATCTTCTATTTCCTTCTATTCTGCTTCTGATCTGGTTTCATATCTCAAGGATTTTATGTTACTTACTCCAGATCCTGATCCATCTCTAAAGAGTTTGAGCTTTTCTTGAAGGCTTAGAGGAGGCCTTTTGAATACTATGTCTTTATCTGCCTTTTCTGCCTTGTCTGCCTTACCTCTTGTATTTCTCCTTGTAAACACAGTAGTGGGAGGCACATGTGCCTTAGTGATGAAAACTTTTCCTTTCTTCTTTGCAGGTTCTGGTTCCTCTATTTTCTCATCCTTTTCCTCTTCTTTTTCATCTATTTCTTCTTTGTCCTCGGTTATCATTTGCATTTTGGCTATCCTCTTCTTTCCTTTGTTTACCACCTGTGGAAGCTTTATGCTTAGTTCAATTCTCACCTTAGCTTCATCATATGTTCCAAAATATGAAGCTTTGGGATTGACAGGCTGATTAAGAAGAGCTTCAATGATATTCTTGGTTTCATCAATATTTACCTCATAAGGAAGAGGTTTTACATATACAGTTCTTGGTTTAACTGCTTGAATATACACATTATCACAATCTACCATAAAATAGATGTCATCTTTGTAATCTTCCACCAACTTCTGTGGAATCCAGAATCTGTCATTCATTTTCTCTTTGAAAGACTCAAAATAATTATCCATGATGCTTTCAAAGTTTTCACCCATTTCTGAGATGTATTCATTTATTTCATAGAGGACTGGCACATCTTTTCTCCATACAACTTTTCCTTTAGAAGGGAAGAATTTCTGAACATAGAAGAATAAATAGACCAACAAGGATCCAAACTTACATGGATTGTTTTTGGAAGTTTTAATGCTTTCCATGTTTTTGTTAAACTGTTTCAACAATAAGTCTGCTAGGTCAAATGTCAAGTTATTCTTGACCACTTTGTATGCTAGGTCAATAGCTTCACAGGAGACACTGTTCTGTTGACTAGAACTGTAAATCTTATGGGCAATGATGTGTGTACCAAACTTCAGTTCAGCATCGGTAATGCTGCTAACTTTCATGCCTCTATTGTCCCACTCGGCTAGGGTTTTCTTCTCTAGTTCCGTCTGACCTAGGGTTTTGGTAGTTTTAGCTTTGTTCAACATGGGAAGACTGGTGACTTGTTGAATCATTTTCTTTGTGAGCTCAATAGGTTTCTCAAGCCAAATCTTGCCATCATGTACACGGCTGAGAATATATCTAACCCATTTATCTCGAAAGTTTCGAGGAAGATGTGCAATGTGAACTAAACCTTTATCTTCCAGATGTTTGCGCTCGGGTTTCAGAATACCATCCACACATAGTTCCTCACGCACAATGTCTAGTTCTAGGTTTCCCATTTCATGAATTGAACAGTTAAAATGATTGTGGATATCGTTAATAAGTAGTACCTTAGGAGGAATTTGAGATTGAGCTCCGTTCAGATCTAGGGCTGCTGCAATTGCGGGCATGATCTTAAAATCTGGTGCTCTCCACTCCCCTTGGACTAACATATCAGATCCTTTCTTTGCTAAAGTGTTGGATGATGCCATGGTAGCTCACAGAAAATTCCTTTCGCAAATGTATTAAATCGCCGGGTTGCTCTTGAAATTTTTTGCTCCCAAAGTGCTAAAGATTCACGGTGAAGAATGAGTTCGATTACTTGCTTTTTGTTTACAACTCTTTCATTAATGCTCATTTCAAATTAGGGTATGAGTTCTGACAGAATGTCACCCACTAAGAATTAATTGCTCGGAAAAGACTTCGCAACTCGGTGAACTCGAGAATTCATAATGCTCCGACCTCGCTCGGTAAAGACAGGTACCAACCTTGCTCGGTGAAGACTGATACCGACCTTGCTCAGTGAAGACTGATACCGACCTTGCTTGGTGAAGACTGATACCAACCTTGCTTGGTGAGGACTGATACTGACCTCCCTGTGATCTCACTGCATCTTGCATGCTGATTTAGATCTTTCTTTTAATTTCAGTTCTGGAACTACTTGAGATTGATCTATGAGAATACAGTTCCAGTGCTTCCTTGGAAATTTAGTTTGAGTCGGTAGAGCCATCCATTCCATTACTTGGAGTGGATTTCTCGGTAGCTTTAGGAATCCATTTTTGTCTCACCTATTTCCTGACCTTAGTTGCTTCATTCTTCTTTCCTTCTTCAATTCCACTAGCATTCATGCAGTTTCTAGCTATGTGACTGAGTTTAGTGCATTTGAAACATCTTATGGTAGTATCTCTTTTCCTAGATGATATTTTATGCAATTCATGCCAATGTGTCCATATTCTCCACAGTAATGACATCTACACCAGGTGTTGTAGTCCCATCCAAACATTGCTTTCACAATTTGTTCTGTTGGATTAAATGTCTTGGATCTGCACTCGGATGCCTTGTGACCTTGTTTGTTGCACTTGTGACAATTACCTCTGAATCTAGGTTTTTCCCTGCATTCATTTGCTTTATGACCAGGTTGATTGCAGCTATAACATTTTCCATTGAATTCTGCTTTTTCATTGTTCCAACATTTATTTGAAGTATGTCCTATTTTACCACAATGATTACAAGTAGGTTTTTGATTTCTTTGAGTACCTTGCTTAGAGGATTCGCCTTCTTCTTTGTATCCAAGTCCTGCTTTTCCTTTTTGCCTATGAAGATTTCGTTCATACAACTGATTCAAGTCTTCTTGACTTTTCAGCATTCCTTCATTGGTTTGTTTTTTAGCGTTTAGGTCATCCACCAATCTTAGATTGATTTCCTTTTCAGATCTTAGTTCTTCTCTTGTGTTTTCTATTTCTGATCTTAGATTTAGAATTTCTTCATTTGTATGAGAGATCTGATCAATTAGGCTTTCTAGCTAAAGGGTTTTGTTTTGGACTTCAGTGTTTCTTCCATCTAATTCATCTTTCAACTTGTTTCTCTGTTCCAAGATCTCACAAAATCTTGTAGAGTGTAGCTCTTGTTCTCTTTTCAATTTTCTCACTTCTTCCTGTAGAGACCCATTCTTTTCTAGGAGTTCTTTGACAGCATTGTTTGCTTCATCTGAGTTATTTGAGGGAAGAAGATCTTCAATCTTTTCTTCAATGTAATTCTGATCATTCATCTGATTTGCAAGTTCCTTCCTTCTTCTTAGGGATTGGGAAAGATGTTCTTTTGCTTCTTTGAGTTTAGCTATGGCCATTTCCAGATCTAGCTTTTCATTTTCAATCACCTTGTTCAGTTTGAATACCTCTATTGTCTTGGATCTTTGCTCAAGCTAGTTAAGCTTTGTCTTGAGAACCAATGCTGCTCTGATACCAATTGTTGGAAATATTCAGGAATTAACCGAGTTACTGAGAGGGGAGGGGTGAATCAGTAACTCCAAATTTTCTTGCAATTTTAACATGTAATTTACTTTTTAACCTTTGCATACAGAAAGCATGAAACTTAAAAATATTCACAATAATGACACATAGATTTGGTTACCTAGAAACCTTCCAAAAGAAAGTAAAACTGGGGTGGGGATGAAACCCACAAAGCTTTAATACTGCAGAATAAAGTTGGCCGGTTAAGGCTTACAATTGATCACTTCTGATGATCTGCCCTGTTAGGAGCAATAAGGATTGCTAAATCCACCCTGTTAAAGGATTTACAAAACATACAATGAAGTATGCACTCGGTAAAGAGATTTTTACAAAGACTGTTAGGTCTACCCGGTTAAAGGATTTAGTACTGATTCACTTGTTAGAATGAAACAGTAGATCTCTGCTTTGCAACTGGATTGCTGATTTGAAATTCGCTGATGTACTGATCACCTTCTGTGATGAATTTGTCTTTGCTGTACCTTATACTTCTGAAGCCTTCTGTAATTCGCTTATCTCTTCCTTTCTTTCTCTTTCACATATGTTTTTCATTCATATATTTCATTACATCTTTTTATTTTTACAACATTGTTTATATACAAGTCTTAAACAATTAACTACAATTATAATTACACAGTCGGCTTGACAAATAAACATAAGTGCTACTAAGTCGGCCCAAGTATGGTTACACGGTTCCTTCAAACTGACTCAATGACTTTCTGATACTCGGCGTCCACTGCATTACTCGGCATCGTCATGCACTCGGTAGAAGTGAAGGCACGGTTCATACTGATCACTCGGTAGGTTTTGAACTCGGTAAGTACTGGTGACTCGGTAGACATGATGTTACTCAGTTTACACTGTCCTGTTCGGTTTGCTCGGTTTCCACTGTCTGCTCGGTTTGCACTGTCTGCTCGGTTTGTATCCAAAATGCAAATAAGTGTTGTCACTAGTGGCAATTCTGCTTAATGCCAACACTTAGTTACTTGAAAAAGAATCATTCAAGGAAAGCCTAGTAGCTTGAGTAAGATCTCTATGGATATGGATCAACTACAAAAAAATCTTGAAAAATCTCTTGAATAGATTGATATGCTTACTAATGAAAGAGATACTCTAAAAGGAAAATATGATGATGCAAAGAACCTCATTGATAAACTCAAAAATAAGTTGAAAAATCTGAAATTTGAAAAAGAATCCAAAGTTCTTATTGAAGATTGTGATGACAATTTGGAAAAAGAAAATGAGATCCTTAAACATGAACTACAGATAGCAAATTTGAAGCTAAGTCTGAAAGATGGAAATAGAAAGAATGAAGAGAATCTGAAATCTGAGAATGAAAAGTTGAAGACTGAAAATGAAGGACTAAAATCTAAACTTGACAAAGTAACATCTGAATTTGAGAAAGTCAATTTGCAGTATGCTGAACTTGAGAAATACAATACAATTGTGAAAGGTGAACTAACTCAATCAAAGAAACAACTTGAAAGGCTATATTCAACTAGTGAGAAGATTGATGAACAAGTATCTTTTCAAAAACCATTCTATGATAAAACTGGTCTTGGATTCAATACATCAAGTATAGTTGAAGAAAACAAGGAACCAGATCTGAACACATTTGAAATTATAGATAAGAAGAAATCTAATGAAAGTAACAAACCTAAAGATACACCTAAAGAAGAAGAACCACCAAAGCAAGAGGAATCATCCAAAGGTATGCAAAGAGAATTCAAAGATGGATGTTTTACTTGTAATACTATTGGTCACATGAAGAAAGATTGCACAAGTAAGAAATTCAAACCTCTTAATGGCTATTGTTATAATTGTAATGGATTTGGACATAGAGCTATTGAATTTCAAAAATCCAAATTTATTGAGAATAACAATAAAAGTAGAATGTTTAGGAATACTAACCATGCAGATAAGAAACACACTAAAGACATGAACAGAAGAAGTGGAGTAATATGTTACAAATGCAACAAAGTTAGACACATTGCTAGAAATTGCAGATCATAGATTAATCCACCTAGACAAAGATATGGAAGTAATGGAATTGTTTGTCAGATATGCAACAAGATTGGACATACAGAAAGGTTTTGCAGAATGAACAATGGAGTTTTTCATCCTAACCCTAACCCTAGAAATCATGCAAGAAGAGATGAAGATGCAAGCAACAAACAGAAAGGATGCTGTAGCACTTTAGATGAAGTGAAGTTTGTTAAAAGCACACATCAAGGAGACATATTCAACATTGAAGGTAATTAGAAAGGTGAAGTATCAAGTGGTAAGAGTGAATCCTTACCTGACCTATCTCAGAGTACTTAATTTATGAAAATTACAGTAGATTAGGAACTTAGAATTAGTGTAGAAGTAGATATATGATGAATTGAGTCTTGCACAGGTAATGTAAGTTAGTTTATGATGTTCTAATGCTATGGTTAAGAGCGCAAAGAAAAATATTATGTTTTGTGAGATCACAAGAAGTTTTAAGTTTTGCAGGTTAGTAGAAATAACTTTTTGGAAAGAAGCGGCAAAAGAATTGAATGCGATGTCAAATCTAAGTGAGATTGAAGTAATAAAAGGTTGTAATTGGTATTATTTGATCATCAAAGTGAATACAAGTGTTAAGGAGAGAAAAGAGAAGTGATTGGAAGCATTTTGCAATGATTTGGTGAAGGATTTGAGCGACGAATCTACGCAAGCCCTAAGATCGTGAAATCAAGGTATTTTACTTGGCAGATCTTTGAATCAATATAAGGAATTAGAAGCAATCATGGATGTTTCTTTAATACACAATGTTAGAGATAAGAGTAGACCTAAATTGAAAAGGGAACTAGTAGAACCCTTGGAAGATGATCCTAGCTTAGCTTTATCATTCGTACCAGACGGAGTTTTGCATTTAGAGAATGTTAGAAGTTATCTTGGATGCAAATTAGAGATAATCAATGAAAGTGTTTTCATAGAAGAATATGAGAAGATCTACAATTATAACATGTCAATAAAGAAAGGATATGAACATTTGAAAGACAATGAAATCATTAAGTATGCATTGCAGTATGAGTTTGACAATGAAGAATGCACTAAGATTATCTTGAGCAGAATTCATAATGGAAGTTTTGGCTAGAAGATAGAGTGATAGATATTATAGTTGATTTGATTCATGAAGTCACTATATTATCTAAAACTAGACCTATACCTTTAAATGAGAAGAACATGAGGAAAATAGTCATAGATATCACAAGTTCATCCTATAATGGTAGAGGAATTGTGATTAGCAAGATCAAACAAGATGATGTGAGATACTTATGCAAGATTTGAACAAGAAAGTTTTGTGCAAATTCAAGAGAAGATGACATGGCAGCTGGTATGGTGCATGTAGCTTATCTAATGTGTGTTGACAAAGTACAAGTTGATATGTGTGAAATTCTGAGAATACAATTGTTTGAGAGCTTGGAGAAGATTAAGAAGACAAAGTATGCACAATTTAGATTTTCATCTTTGATCACTTACATATTTTTTCATATATTGAGAAGATTTCCCTACACCATTGAAAATGATTGGAATGATGGAAAAAACACAATGGAAAGGATTAATAAAGTATATATGAGGCTATTGGCATTAAGTATGTTTGTCATTAGTGACAACACTTATTCAGACTCTATGTGTTTACCGAGCAGAACAGTGTTTACCGAGCTTCGCGGTGCTTACCGAGTTATCATTACCGAGTGATGAGATGAGTAGTGTATACCAAGTGGCAGCATGATAAATAGGGAATTCAATTTCTACCAAGTGACACTATATCTACCAAGTCTCTAGTATATACCGAGTTTGAAACTACAACCAAATGGTTAGTATGGACCAAGCCTCCACTTCTACCGAGAACATGATGATGCCGAGTAACGCAGTGGATGCCGAGTATCAGAAAGTCACCGATTTAGTTTGCAGTAACCGAGAAACTATATTTGGGCCGACTCAGTAATATTTGTGTTAGCTTGTTTAAGAGCTGACTTTGTAATTTTTTTGTAATTGTTTTGGATTGATATATAAACAATGTTTTGTATCATATCCAAGGTGTTAAGAAGCAAGAAGTGTTAAAAAGAGAAGAAAGGTAGAGATAAGTGAATTACAAAGGGATATAATAGTATAAGGAGCAGGAGAGACATATCTATCACATCAGAGAGTCTCAATCAACAAGTACAATTGCAAGTAAGAGATCTACTATTTCATCCTAACAGGTGAATCAGCCCCAAATCCTTTAACCGGGTAGACTTAACAGTTTTTGTAAAATCTCTTAACCGAGTGCATACTTCATTGTATGTTTGTAAATCCTCTAACAAGGTGGACCTAGCAGTCCTTATTGCTCCTAACAAGGTAGATCATCAAAAGTGATCTTTGTAAGCCTTAACTGGCAAACTTTTTACTGTAGTATTGAAGTTTAGTGTGTATCATCCCCACCTCAGTTTTACTTTCTATTTGGAAGGTTTCTGGGTCACCAAATCTCTATGTTCAAAGTGTTATGAATGTTTTATTCTTTTTGTTACTCATGCATGTAGTTAGCTTATCGATCTAATGTTATTGAGAATATGGTTAAGATCTAAAATTTGTCAAAGTTTTGAAGTTACTGATTTACCCCTCCCCTCTTAGTAACCTGGCTAGTCTTGAATATTTCCAACAATTGGTATCAGAACTTTGTGGTTCTCAGGATAAAGTTTGACAACTTGAGAAAAGATTTAGGACAATGGAGATATTCAGACTTAACAAAGTAATTGAGAATTAAAAGCTAGATCTGGAAATGGCCATAACTCAACTCAAGGAAGCAAAAGAGCATCTTTCCCAATCCCTAAAAAGAAGGAAGGAACTTGCAAATCAGATGAATGACCACCAATATGTTGAAGAAAAGATTGAAGATTTTTTCCCTTCAAGCAGCTCAGATGAAGCAAACAATGCAATCAAAGAACTTCTAGAAAAGAATGGATCTCTGCAAGAAGAAATAAGAAAATTGAAAAGAGAACAAGAAATTCAGTCAACAAGATTTTGAGAAATCTTGGAACAAAGAAACAAGATGAAAGATGAAATAGATGGAAAGAACTATGAAATCCAGAATCAAACTCTTCAGCTAGAAAACCTTATTGATCAAGTCTCCAATGCAAATGAAGAAATCTTGACTCTGAGATTAGAAAATGAAAATATAAGAGAGGAGCTGAGATCTGAAAAGCAAATCAATTTAAGATTGATGAATGACCTAGATATTGAAAGGAAAATCAATGAGAGAATGTTGAAATCTCAAGAAGATATGAATTAGGTGTATGGATGAAACCTTCATAAGCAAAAAGGAAAAGCAAGACTTGGATACAAAGAGGAAGGTGAATCCTCCAAACAAGGTACTCAAAAGAATCAGAAACCCACTTGTAATCACTGTGGCAAAATTGGTCATACTTCAAACAAATGTTGGAGTAATGGAAAAGAAAAATTCAATGGAAAATGCTACAATTGCAATCAGCATAGTCATAAAGCAAATGAATGCAAGGAGAAACCAAGATTTAAAGGCAAATGTCACAAATGTAACAAACAAGGTCATAAGGCATCAGAATGTAGAACTAAAACACCCAATCTAGCAGAACAAATTATGAAAGCAATATTTGGTTGGGATTACAACACTTGGTGTAGATATCATTACTATGGAGAATATGGTCACATTGGCATGAATTGTGTAAGGCATCACTTTAGAAAAAGGATACTACCATAAGATGTTATAAATGCACTAAGCTTGGTCACATAGCTAAAAATTGCATGAATTTAGGTAAAGTTGAAGATGAAAAGAAAGCAAAAGCAGATAGCATCAGGAAGTAGATGAGACAATAATGGATTCCTAAACCTACCAAGAAAACCAATCCTAGTAATGTAGTCACTCATGAAGAGGGTGGCTCTATCAATTCTAACTAAGTCTCCAAGAAAGCACTGGAATTGTATCTTCATAGACATATTCCAAATAGTTCCTGAATTGAAAGAAAGAAAGATCCAAATTAGTATGCAAGATACAACAAGATCACAAGAAGGTCATTATCAGTTACCACCGAGCAAGGCCAGGAGTAACCTAATTTCATATGGTTACCAAGTAAGGTCGGAGCAGTATGTTCTCCGAGTTGCGGAATCTTCACTGAGCAATTAATGCATAGTGGATGATAGTCTATTGAATTCAATACCCTAATTCCTACAGAGCATTAATGACAAAATTTTAACAAAAAGCATGAAATCAAGTTCATTCTTCACCGCGAATATCAGCATATTGAGCAGAAAAATTTCTAGTGCAATCAAGCGATTCGAAGAAAAATTTTGTAGCAAAAATTTTTTGAAGAATTTTTTCTTTTTCTACCGAGCTACCATGGCATTAGCCAGCACCAAAGTAAAGAAAGGTTCAAAAATGTTAGTTCAAGGAGAATGGAAAGTGTCAGATTTTAAACTCGTGCCCACGATTGCAGAAACCCTAGATCTGAGTGGAGCTCAATCTCAAATTCCTCCAAAAGTAACTTCTTGTAAATGACATTCACAATCATTTTAAAGGTACATTTCAAGAGCTTGGAACCCTAGAGATAGATGTTGTTCATGATGAACTATGTGTTGATGGTGTTCTCAAACTAGAACATAAACATTTCGAAGATAAGGGTTTGACACATATCACCCACTTGCCTCAGAGTTTCCAAATAAAATGGATTAGATATATCCTAAGCCGAGTGCCTGAAGGTAAAATTTGGCTTGAGCAACTAGTGGAAATATCAAAGAAGATGATTCACCAAATCACTGGTCTTCCCATGCTTTCCAAGGCTAAATCTACAAAAACCCTAGGTTGGGTAGAGCTGGAAAAGAAAACCCTAGCCGAATGGGATGGTAGAGGTATGAGAATAAACAGTATTACTGATGTAGAACTAAAATTTGGCACATATTTCATAGCTCACAAGATATACAGTTCAAGTTGGCAAAATAGTGTTTCGTGTGAAGCAGCTGACCTAGCTTATAAAATTGTGAAGAACAATCTATCATTTGACCTAGAAAATTTATTGTTGAAACAGTTCAACAAGAATATGGAGAGCATCCAAACCTCAAAGAACAATCCATGTAAGTTTGGCTCGTTGTTGGTTTGTTTATTTTTCTATGCTGAAAAGTTTTTCCCATCAAAAGGCACGGTAAAATGGAGAAAGGATGTGCCTGTTCTTTATCAGATAAATGAGTACATTGCAAAAATGGGTGAGAATTTTGCAAGCATAATGGATAACTATTTTGAATCTTTTAAGGAGAAGATGAATAATAGATTCTGGATTCCACTAAAGTTGGTGGAAGATTATAAATATGATGTT
Source organism: Chamaecyparis obtusa (assembly GCA_027943335.1). Taxonomy (NCBI): domain Eukaryota; kingdom Viridiplantae; phylum Streptophyta; class Pinopsida; order Cupressales; family Cupressaceae; genus Chamaecyparis; species Chamaecyparis obtusa. The sequence goes on along the minus strand of BSBK01000647.1, from coordinate 1,889,489 downwards.
TGTTTCATGGTTGATTATGATAGAGTATATATTCAGGCAGTAAGGCCTAGGATTGTATGGGTGAAACCTCTTCCTTATGAGGTAAACATTGATGAGACAAAGGATATAATTGAAGCCCTAGTAAATCAACCTATTGATCCAAAGGCTCCATACTTTGGAACATATGATGAAGCTAAGGTAAGAATTGAGCTAAGCATAAAGCTTCCACAGGCGGTTAACAAAGGCAGAAAGAGGATGGCCAAGATGCAATCTAGCACACCTCTAATTTTAAATGAAGGAAAAGGAGAGGATATTGTAGAAGAAGAAGAAAAGGATGAGAGTAAAGAAGAACAAGTGCTTGTAAAGAAGAAAGGAAAGGTAACTATCACCAAGGAACCCGAGCAACCCACTACAGTATTCACAAGGAAAAGATCAAGGGGCAAGGAAGGTAAAGTCAATGATGATATAGTACTCAAAAGGCCTCCTCCCTCATTTGAAGAAAAGATTAAGGATTTGAGAGAAGGATCTGGAATTGCAAATTTCAAATCTCTCAAATATGAAACAAGGTCAGAGGCAGAGCAGCAGAAAATTGAAGATGCTGTTATTGAGAAAATGGGAAAATGGAAATACTCACCTGAAGAAATGGCTTCTCAAATCCAAGGAGTTTTATTAAACCAAGTCAAGTTGAGATGGTCCAATGCAAGGCAAACTGTCAAGGACATATATGCTCAAACCTTAAGACAATTGATGCCAAGTTTGAAAAATGTTGAAATTAATAAGGCATTGATAGAAAATGAGCACAAGATGAAACTAAAATTCAATAGTTGTTTGATTTTGATCAAGGATATAGAGTCAGTTGTGAAGAGTGAAAATTCTACTTGGAAAAACATCTATCATCTTCACAAATTGAGTACTGAAACTGTGATAATTAAAGATATTGAAGATGACAGTGATGAAGAAGATGAAGAAGCAGTTCAGATTGATAATGTAGAAGAAAAGAAAGAAGCTATCGAGGAAGCTAAGAAGAATGTTGAGGAAGATGATCTAGTTCAGATAGCTACAGAGGTAATTGCCTCACTTCCTCACTCTCTAGTAAAAATTGCTACATCTAGCCCGGAGAAAACTTCAAGTGTGATTGTGAAAACTCCCACAGATACATCAAATGTCCAATCATCACTAGCACAGCTCAATGTATCAATGATAGAAGTGGCTACCACTTCATCTACCAAGCTTTAGCCTCCTTCTTCCATCGAGTTGTAGTCTCCAGTGTCATCTTCAGTACCTTCTTCAATTTTGAGTTTTTCAGTAGCAAGTACTTCAGTTTTGGATACCTTAGTAAGTACTTCAGATTCTACAGTTGTAAATACTTCAGTTTTTGGTTTATCAAGTATTCCAGTTAGCATCCCATCAGTTGGAAGTTTATCATTTTTCACTGCAAGTCCTACTATGTCTATAATAATTTCTACTACAAAGGCATTAAGTATAAAGACTCAACTGAGTACAAAATTTTTGAGTAAGAATATAGAAGAGGACATAGATTTAGATGAGGAGATAGAAATTCCCCAATTAGATTTTGAAAACCTCACAATAGACCAAATGCAAATAGTTGGTGAACTCTATGTGCTAAAATGTTGTCACACTTCTATGAATCCTTACATGCAAGAAAACTCAACAATGAGCCCTCACAAATCGATCCATAGCTCTCTATGCATGGAGTTGCAAGATTTGTAAAATTGCTCTCAGCTAGAGCTATAAACTGACCTTGCTAGTCAACCACACAATGAGAGATTCCAAATAAAAGATAAGGGCAACAATGCCAATATCTCCAATGAAACCAAATGTATGCAATGTAATGCAAATCTATATGACAATGCAAGTTAATCTATTGCATAAAAAGAAATCTAAGCTAATATGCCATGATAATGAAACTAAGAAAGGAAATATGCAACTACAATGAAATGCAATAACAAGTCTTCAAAGCTTGGATGTAGAATGTCTTCAAAGAGCTCCAAATGACCTAGAAAACCTATAGCATAATATTAGCATGAAAACTTAAGATATGAAAATGAAGAAGAGAGCTCTCCTTTTATAGGAAGTAAAAAGGAATGGACCATTGTGATTAAGAGGCAAAAGACTTAATCAACGGTAGAGAAAAAAAGAAGCTTGATCCTTGTGCACAAATATCCTCCAATAGGAAAATAGGAGTTGACTTTATGTCCATATGAGAAAAAAAGTGCATTTTCCTTTTTATAAAATAAGAATAAATGCTTTATTTGTGCAACTTAGGATAAGAGGAAAAGTGGAGATTTTTTATTTAAATAAAAGGGGAGGAAATTCCTTATAATTAAATAAAGACTTAGGATAAAGTGATTTTATTATTTAATTAAAAGAGATTTTTAATTAATTAAAAGGGAGCATGTTCTCTTAATTAAATAAGATTTTTATTTTTATTTTTTAAAATTAAATAAGGCTCAAACCTTAGGAAATATTGAATTGATTATGATTTGATCAAGGAAATTGATATAATTGATATTGTTGATATTTGAAAATATTGATTCAGGGATTTGATAAATTGTAGAAATGGGGCCCAAAGTCTAGGTGAACATTTTAGGGTGTATACAAACTTCTCCAGAAGAAAGCAAAGAAGAAGAAACTAAAAGAAGAAAGAGATAAGGAATATAAGATCATTGAGGATGCCAAGAATATTTTGACAGAAGCTAGAGGTGTTGAAGTTGATTCCTCTCAACACATTTTGTTGCAGTTGGAAAAAGCATTTAACAAGTTCAATGAGGATTCCTCTTGATCAGATAAGTTGCTTGAGAAGGCTGAGAAGAAGTTTGATAATAAAGTGCTTGAGCACATTGCTCAGCAAATAGCTATCAATCAGGTAGGGTTATCTTCAGTTTTGACTAGCATTGAGTCCTATTCCAAGGTAACATCTTTTTTTGTCAAAGTATGTAATGTTTCCAAGTTCTCAAAGGAGATTAAAGACAAAATAAATAAGATTGATGAGGATCTGAAGATCATTGCACAGAAGTTGCAACTTGAATCTAGTTCAAGCTCTGCACATCATATGACAGTCAGATTCCTATCTGATAAGCAGTCAGAATTATTGAAAGAAGATGCAAGGATCAGGTCAACATTAATAGATATTCAAAACATGATCCTTCCCATCATGGATACAATGTAGAAGCATATTGCATACTCAAAAACATTGATCCATGACAATCAGTTTTCAATTGCAGATCACATGATTGAACTCTCTACAGATGTCCAAGTTGCACTCCATACATGCAAGATTCTACAAGAGAATTGGGATAGAACTCTAGCATTAATAAGTAAGGTACATTCTAATTTTCTCTCACACTTTGGCATCTTTGTGTAAAATATTTGTATATACACCTTTGGCATTATTGTCAAAAAGGGGGAGAAAGTATATAAGATATATGAGATATGAAAGGGGGAGAAAGTATATGAGAGAAATAGGAAATATGAGTATGAGGTGAAACAAGATACTTGTATATATGTATACTATATGGGGGAGACATGAAATGTATATACAGCAATATGACAAAGATAAATTTTTGAAAAATCAAAAGAAACAGATTCAGCATGATTTTTTGGGCAATAAGTGTTTTTGTCACTAATGCCAAAGGGAGAGATTATTGGCATTAAGTATGTTTGTCATTAGTGACAACACTTATTCAGACTCTATGTGTTTACTGAGCAAAATAGTGTTTACCAAGCTTTGCAGTCCTTACCGAGTTATCATTACTGAGTGATGAGATGAGCAGTGTATACCGAGTGGCAGCACGGTAAACAGGGAATTTAGTTTCTACCGAGTGACACTATATCTACCGAGTCTCCAGTACATACCAAGTTTGAAACTACAACTGAGTGGTTAGTATGGACCGAGCCTCCACTTCTACCAAGAGCATGATGATGCCAAGTAACGCAGTGGATGTCGAGTATTAAAAAGTCACCGAGTTATTTTTCAATAATCGAGTAACTATATTTGGGCCGACTCAGTAATATTTGTGTTAGCTTGTTTAAGAGCCGAATTTGTAATTGTTTTGTAATTGTTTTGGATTCATATATAAACAATGTTTTGTATCATATCCAAGGTGTTAAGAAGTGAGAAGTGTGAAAAAGAGAAGAAAGGAAAAGATAAGCGAATTACAAAGGGATACAATAGTATAAGGAGTAGTAGAGACATATCTATCACAGAAGGTGATTAGTACATCAGAGAATCTCAATCAGCAAGTACAGTTGCAAGTAAGAGATCTATTGTTTCATCCTAAGAGGTGAATCAGCCCCAAATCCTTTAACTAGGTAGACTTAACAATTTTTATAAAATCTCTTAACCGAGTGCATACTTCATTGTATGTTTGTAAATCCTCTAACAAGGTGGACCTAGCAATCCTTATTGCTCCTAACAGGGCAGATCATCAAAAGTGATCATTGTAAGCCTTAACCGGCAAACTTTATACTATAGTATTGAAGTTTAGTGGGTATCATCCCCACCCTAGTTTTACTTTCTATTTGGAAGGTTTCTGGGTCACCAAATCTCTGTGTTCAAAGTGTTATGAATGTTTTATTCTTTCTATTACTCATGCATGCAGTTAGCTTATCAATCTAATGTTATTGAGAATATGGTTAAGATCTAAAATTTGTAAAATTTTTGAAGTTATTGATTCACCCCTACCCTCTCAGTAACCTGGCTAGTCTTGAATATTTCCAACAGAGGCATGTTATTAATATAGTGAATGAAAATGTAGTGTTGGTAATGAAGACATTTCAGAACCTAGTGACTAATAGATCAAGGATTCCACAATCTCTTGTGGAGAAGTATAAAAATGACATATGTTTCATGGTTGATACTGACTTTACCTATATTGAAGCAATGGAACCTAGAATAGAGTTCATAGACCCTCTTGGCTATGAGATATCTGAGGTAGAAATAGAAGAGTATGTTAGCAGGATACTTAAGTGTAAGTTGGACACTCAAAGTAATAAGTTTGGAACCTTTGAGGAGAACTTCAACTCCGCAAATACCTTAATTGAAGAGAAGCATTATAAGAAGAGAGTTGAGAGCACTATAAAGAAAATTCTAAAAAATTCAAGGATGACAGAACATGAGTTTGTAATAGCAAAGAAAATAGCAGCAACAATCAGAGAAAGTGGACAGAAAGAAGTTTTGACTATTCCACCATTATCATCAATTGCAGTACAGTAGGAATAACTACAAGTGAAGGTGAAAGTGGAAGATATTGAGAAGGATCAAGAAGTTAAGATATCCACTAGATCCTCTTCCTCCACACCTAGCAAAAGAGTAAAGGAAATTGCTACTGGACCAAGAAAGAGACATAAAACTTTAGTACAACCAATTCCAAGAAAAATTGCAAAAATAGAAGATGATGTCACTACTATTAAGAAGAAAGCTTGGAAACCCAAAGTTGAAAAGCTTAATGAGTAGATCATTGAGGATGGAGACTTTACAAGAATGAACAAGTACTATAATCTTTATAATTATATAGATAGACTTAATCTGGAGAATGCAATTGTAAAGCATATGATTTTAGCTAATAAGAAGTTTGATGCAATTCAGGGCTAGATACTTGATGAGTTGTACAATAAACTTCTAAACAGGAAGCAGAGAGCATTTGATGAAGACAAAAATATTAGAGAAAATCTTGTGAGGAAGCTTTGTAAGGTGAGAGATGATGAACACCTTAAGAAGATCTTGAAGGCCTTAAACACCCATCTAAGAACCAAAAGGATTCTGATTATGGGAGGTAGATATGAAGAAGTTAATTTTGATATAGAGAAAGAAATTATCAAGGTTATGATAGAAATTGTTGGAGAACCATTAGTTGAAACACGACAAGCAGAAGAAATGAAACAAGCAGAAGAAGTAGAACAAGTAGAAGGAACAGAGAAAGTAGAAGGAATAGAGCAAGCATAAACAAAAAAACAAGAGGACATTCCCTCTCCTCCAGCCATTAACATTGAAGATGAAACCATGAATGTAGAAGGAACAAAAATCACCTTAGATACTGATGATAATGTATTTAAGAATTTAGAGAACATTGTTGACAATTCAGCTCTTGATGAACAAGATGTATCTCAAGAAATAGAGCAGACACAAACTATTGTTGAAGAACCTAAAGCAACAGAGGTATAAGTACCCATTCCCACCAAAGAAGATATCAGTCTTACTCCTGAGACTGGAAAGTAGAATAAGATTGGATCTATGATTGAGAATCTGGGAAAGGAAGTAGATGATGATGATTAGTTGGAATTGATCACATCCTTGAATACAATCATTGGCAAGAATAAGAAAGTGAAAAGTCTTGAAGGATGTCTAAAGGATCTAACTGAGAAGTTACAAAGTACTGTAACTACACAAATTGTAGAAGCAAACCCTTTTCAAAAAGAAAAGAAGGTAATGAGCACTTTTGACAATGAATTCTCAAACCTATCTGATATTGCAAAAGTGAGAGCTCAAGCAGCCTATGAGGCTGAAATACTTTTGAACATCAGCCAGAATATCAGGAATGATATCATCAATCTTGATATTTGTATCAAGGACTTGAGGAAGAATTTGGAAATAGGAAAAAATTTGTACATACAGTGTACAAAACCAGAGAGCTTGACAGTAGAAGAAGATCAGAAGATAAAGTTGAAGAAAGCAGAAATTCAGAATGAATATAACCTTCTTTCTAGCCCTAATGTGAAGGTATGTGATGTTGAGAAGAAATTTTAGAAGCTATATGATGAAATCAGAGTTTTGCAAGATGAGAGAGATAGAAAAATGAGAAGACTCACTCTTTTGAGAGAACATATTTCTATGAAGTTAAGCATTATTGAAGAGTAGTTGGAAGAATGTCTTTCAGCTAAGATTTCTTTTCAAAAGTTTAGTTTTGAAAATCTCCAAGCATGTCAAATAGCATCTTATGGACTGAGCACACTACTAAATGTAGCAGATTCCATTAAGAAATCATGGGAGAAGGAGATATAAGCTATGAAGATTGATTTTGTAGATTGTGTTGCAAGCCTATAGGCTTTGTAATAATAAATTAAGGTATATTCTTGTTATGATACAGTTTTGTAACCCTCCTTACCTTTATTTTGTCATTGTTGTCAAAGGGGGAGAGATATTTAGAAGAAAATTGATAGTATATGATGAGGATTGATACTCTTAGGGGAGTATTGTATTAGAGATAATATTTTTGAGGAGTTATAAGGATAGTATATATATTTTATACTATGGCCACAATTTTGAGATTTTGAAGTTGTACACTTAGCCAATTTTCTCATATGTTGCCACCAATGACAAAGGGGGAGATTGTTGGAAATTTGGCTGAGTTTATTACATAGATGTTGTCATTATGAAAACATATGATCCACATGAAGATTGCACAAGTCAGAGAGCAAGTATGACAAAGCACATTGCAAATTTGTCTAAGTGTGAGACAGTATTTTCACCAGTGCCCCTAGACAAAGTTTTTGTTTGTGATATTGACTGGAGTAAGTTCAGTGCTTTCACACTTGAACATAGATTCTATGATGTCTATTGGACACCCATCTCAGAGAACAAGTCAGTACGACATATATAGAAAGAGTTATTACAATTTTACTGAAGACAGTGTGAAGCCGACAGGACAAAGTATAAAGACAGAATTGGTAAAAGAGTTAAGGGATTATTTTGTTTATCAAATAAATGACTTAACATTATAAAGGGGATGAAATCCTAGATGTTTACTCTTGGAAAAATTTACTTGTATAAATGTAATATGAATTAGAGATATAATGTAGAGGATACATGTAATGTAGATGTGTATGAAAAGTAGTGATATAATATATGTAAATAGCAAGCGAAGATAGTGATGCGAAGTTGTAAGTAGTATAAGGTGATGTACCTTGATACTCTATTGTAATCAGTATACATTTTATATTACTTTTTTGGGTAGTGGGCTCATCTAGTAATCACATTTTGTATTAACAACTCCTAACATGGTTGATGCTTCTAATAAGGCCTATAGTCCCTTAATCAGGACTGACACACTATATGCTTGTACTAGACTCCTAATAGGGTCAATATACCTAACATGATACTTTTGATTAGTGGATCTTTGTGGGTACCATCCCCACTGGGGTTTTCCCTTGGCCAAGGTTTCCTCAAGAACAAATAATGTGTTATGAGTTCTTATGTTTTACTGTTATGCATATTGTTCAACTTTCTATGTTATGCATGTATTAAGATTATTTGTTATATAAATAATTGGGCAAAAGTAAAAGTTTGTAGAATATTGATTCACACCCCCCTCTTAGTATTCCCTATTTCTAACAAGTAGGACTGCTCAAATCTATATGAACAATCTCCAATTTCTCTGTAGATGTAAACTTCTTATTGGGAGATGAACTTATCTTCTGTTTAGCCATCACACATTCCTTGCAAATCATGTTAGTAGGCTTCATAATTTTAGGAAAATCTCTTACTACAAATGTAGTACTTATTTTCACAATGTTATCAAAATTTATATGACAAAACCTTCTGTTCCAAAACCAACTGTCATCAATCTTAGTAATCAAGCATGTCATATCAGTAGGATTCAACTGAAATACATTACATCTTATTCTAGATCCAGTGCCAATCAAGTTTCCATCTTTATCCTTTATCACACAAGTTTTCTCAGTAAACTAAACTTGATATCCCTTATCAACTAACTATCCAACACTCAAAATATTATGTTTCAAACCATCCACAACATAAACATCATCAGTATTAGTCTTCCCATCAAGAGTAATAGATCCTATACCTTTAATCAAACAAGGTGCATTGTTTCCAACTCTTACAACTCCTCCATCATAATTGTTAAACTTTATAAACTTTCTCATGTCTCTAGTCATATGATGTGAACAACCACTATCTATAATCCAATCAACTTTCTTTTCAACTTGAGAAACTAGGGCTTTTAGTTCCTTAACATCAGTTTCAGGATTTTCTTTTTTAATTGCTACAAATCTTATGTCATCATTATTATCAGTATCACTTTCATTTAGAGCTCTCTCTATACTAGCTTCAAGATCTTCATCATTAGCATAATAACATTCCTTAGATCTTCTAGCATTGAAATTGTTTCTATACTTTTTAACTCTCTTAGGACATTTAGATGCAAAATGACCATATTTTTGACAAGTCCAACATTTAAAAATTTTATTACCATTTGGTTCTCTCTTCACAAGCAAGGCAATACCTTCTTCAATCTTCCTATCTTCTTCATTTCTAGATCTATTGTTGCCTGTAATACCCCAAAAAAGGGCTATAAGTTCATTAACCTCCTACATCTATAATTCAAAAAAAATTGACATAAAATTCCTAATCTTGTTAGGAATGAATGCAAAGTGTTTTGGCAGTCATTCTGTAGTAGTTATTATTGCATTCATGACTTGGATTGTCATTGATGTCAACACAGTGATATTCTGAATATTAGTAGGAAAGCAAGTACAATTTTGTTTTGCACACATGTTGTATTGTAGATTGGCTTTTGCACAGTTGATGGTATGTTCTTTGGTGTGTTATTAACCTATGGTTAATAGCGCAAAAATAAATTCATTCATTTGTAAGAGTTATGAGCATTTTGGTGAAAGTAATGTTTAGATAGTGTTTTTGTGTAGGATGTTCAGAAATTGGAGGATATCTCTTAGCTGGGATGGAATCTGATTTTGTGTAGTTAAAGGGATGTTGGAGACTCATTAATGATGATGTGGTTCATAGTGCAAACTTTGAGGATATGTTTGGAGAAAGTTACAGCAACTAGAAGCCGACAATTTTATGTGAATTCTATGTGTAGCGTGTAGAATTTATTATTTTGTAATTGAGGACCGACTCATTTATAATTATTTGAGTTTGGTATATAAGAAGGAATTTTTTCCTTATTGTAATGTGTACTAAAAAAGATTGAGATGTGAATATATGCATGAAGTGAATAAAAGAGCTAATTCAGTGATGAAGGAAGACTTGTGAGTACATAGATTTGGAATTGTGATCTTGTGTAGCAGAGAGTGCAGTTTTGGCATAGTGAGAAGGAGGTAATATATTTCATATTATTCTATTAAATAATTCTAAGATCTTTTGGACAGTGGGTTCAGAGATCTTGCCTTGAAGCTGTTTGGGCAGTGGGTCCTTCTGTCTTCCATAAACTCTTAACCGGGTTAGAATCTTTTAACAGGGATTCAAAATCTCCTAACAGGGATTTATATGTACTGAATGTATTTCATAAGAATCGTAACAGGGTCCATCCTCTAACAAGGAAATTTCATATTAGTGCATCATTTTGTGGGCATCATTCCCACTGAGGTTTACTCTTTTCAAGAGGTTCCCTAGTTAACATATCTTGTGTTATTGTGCAATTGTATATGATTATCTTTCTATGGTTGATCAGTACATTGATTATATTGTTTAAAGATATTGAATGGATAAATTATCAGATAACTGATTCACCCCCCCCTCTCAGTTATCTTGGGGATCTTTACTTTCTAACAATTGGTATCAGAGCAACAGGTCCTTGAAAGAAAAGTTTAACAACTTAAGGAGATCCATGGTGAATTTTAGAAAAGAAATCCCTAAGTTTGATGGAGTAAATTTTGACAATTGGAAAGAAAATATGAAGACACATCTATTGTGTTTAGGACCAAGTTATTGGTTGATTACAAAGAATGAGAAGACTATTAGTGAGGAAGACAATCTAGAGGCAAGAACTAAAGATGAACTAGATCTATTCATGTGTAACATACTTGCAAGAGAAGCACTTTTGTCAGCACTACCGGAGAATGAATATAGTCAGGTAAGATGTTTGAAAACATCTCATGCAATTTGGAAAGCTTTACATTCTACTTTTGAAGGTGATGAACATGCAAAGAAGGCTAGATTAGATAATTGGATCTGTGCATTTGAAGATATTAGAATGATGGAAGATGAATCTATTAGAAGCTATATTGGTAGGATGTCTAAGATTGTGACAGGAATAAAGTCTTGTGGAGGTGATAAGACAGAGAATGAAGTGATATGGAAAATTCTGAGAACTCTGACACCAGTATTCAAGTAGACAACACAGATGATTAAACAAGTGATACCTTATACATTGAACTTTTCAAGAGAGACTCTTCTTGGAAGATTAGAAACAAGAGAGATGAACTTGAGATTATCAGGAGAGCTACCTAGAATGGAAATAGCATTCAGTTCTCTTAGCATTAGACCTACAAGAAGTACTAGTGTGAATGGAGATTATGCCAGCAGTAGCAAATCTGAGGAAGATAAGAAGATTGAAGAAGGTATTGCATTACTTGTAAAAAGAGAGCCAAATGGTAAGAAAATCTTTAAATGTTGGACTTTTCAAGAATATGGTCATTTTGCATCTAAATGTCCTAAAAGAGTTAAGAAGTATAGAAGCAACTTTAAACCTAGGAGATCTAAAGAATTTTATTATGCAAATGATGAAGATTTTGAAGTAGGAATTGAAAAACATTTAAGTGACAGTGATAATGATAACTTTGAGGAAATAGGATTTGTAGCAATTAAAGAAGAAAGTTATGAATCTAATAAAAGGGAAGAAAAAGCATTAGTTTCACAAGTTGAAAAGAAATCTAATTGGATTATAGATAGTGGTTGTTCACATCATATGACTGGAGATAAAAGAAAGTTTGTTAAGTTAGATAATTATGATGGAGGAATTGTTAGGGTTGGTAACAATGCACCTTGTTTGATTAAGGGTATAGGATCTATTACTCTTGATGGAAAGAATAACACTGATGATGTTTACTTTGTTGATGGACTAAGACATAATCTACTAAGCGTTGGACAATTGGCTGATAAGGGTTATCAAGTTTGGTTTTCTGAGAAAACTTGTGTGATAAGAGATAAAGATGGAAATCTAATTGGAAAAGGATCTAGAACCAGAGGTGATGTATTTTAGTTGACTCCTACTGAGATGACATGTTTGATAACTAGGATTGATGACAGCTAGTTATGGCATAAAAGGTTTTGTCATATAAACTTTGATAATATTGTCAAGGTGAGTACTACACTTGCGGTAAGAGATTTACCTAGAATTATGAAACCTACTAACATGATTTGCAAAGAATGTATGATGGCAAAGCAGAAAAGGAGTTCATTTCCCAATAAGAAGTTCACATCGGCAGAGAAGTTGGAGATTGTTCATATAGACTTGAGTGGTCCTACTAGGACTAGAGGATTCTATGGTGAAAGGTATTCTATGATCTTGTTGATGATTTTACAAGAATGATGTGGATTGAATTTTTGAAAGAAAAATCTGAAGCATTTGATAAATTTAAGATCATGAAAAGCAAAATTGAGAATGAATCTAGAATGAAGATTAAGTGTCTAAGGTCTGATAGAGGTGGTGAATTTACATCTAGAGAGTTTAACACTTTTTATGAAATAAATGGCATTAAGAGACAAATTTTAGCCCCTAGAACACCAGAACAAAATGGTATTGCATAAAGAAGAAACAGGTCAATAACTGAAGCAGCAAGAGCTATGTTGTTTGAAAATGATTTGGCTAAATTTTTTTGGAGAGAAGCAGTGAACATAGCAATATACACTATGAACAAAGTACAAATCAGAGCAGATACAAACAAGACACCTTATGAATTATGCTTTGGACATACACCATCAGTTAAGTATTTTAGAATTTTTGGAAGTAAATGTTATATAAAGAGAGATGATGATATAGGAAAGTTTGATCCTAGAAGTGATGAAGGAATATTTATTGGATATTCTTTAAAAAGAAAAGCATATAGATGTTATAACAAAAGAACTAAGACTATTGTTGAAAGTGCAAATGTAAAAGTTGATGAGAAGTTTAAAATTCAGGAAAGAATGCTTGATTATGAATCTGATGGAGAAGCACAACCTCAGCCTAACATTGAAAATGTAGAATTATTCTTTGAAACTAACAGTGATTTTCTGAATGAAAGTCATACTGAAGAAAATAGAGAAGAAAATAGAGAAGAAAACAAAGAAGAAAGCAGAGAATAATCTACAGTCGGAACAAGATTAGTAACTATGACACCTAACATTTATACTTCAAGACATCACCCTGTTGAGCAAGTTATTGGAAGTTTAGATAGAGGAGTTTTGACTCAAAATAAAGTACATTTATGTTTGATTTCTCAAATTGAACTTAAGACTACTAATGAAGCTTGTGAAAATGAACATTGGATCAATGCTATGAAAGAAGAATTAGAGAAGATTGAAAAAAACAAGACATGGGAATTGGTCCCTAGACCTGAAGACAAGAATGTGATTGGAACAAAGTGGGTATTTAGAAGCAAGATGAATGAACAAGGAGAAGTGATAAGAAACAAAGCAAGATTGGTATGTAAAGGATATTCTCAACAAGAAGGAATTAACTATGAAGAAACTTTTGCACCTGTGGCCAGACTTGAAGCAGTGAGAATGTTTCTAGCATATGCAACTTACAAGAAATTTAGAGTGTATCAGATGGATGTGAAGTCAACATTTTTGAATGGTGAATTGGAAGAAGAAGTCTACATTGAGCAGCCTGAAGGTTTTCCTTTGACACAAGAAGGAGATATGGTATGTAAGTTAAAGAAAGCTTTATATGGATTAAAACAAGCACCTAGAACCTAGTATGCAAGATTGGATAAGTATTTATTGAAATTGGGATTTATAAAAGGAACAACAGATAGTAACTTATACACAAAAGAAATTGAGAATGGTTTGTTGGTTATAGTTGTATTTGTTGATGATATTATCTTTGGAGGAGAAGATGAAGCTAGTGACAAATTTGCAAATGAAATGAAGACTGAATTTGAGATGAGCATGATTGGAGAAATGAAATATTTTTTGGGATTATAGATAACACAAAGCAAGGAAGGTATATTTGTAAGTTAGACTAAGTATTTAAATGAATTATTGAAAAGATTTGGAATGGAAGATTCTAAACCTATTGGAACACCTATGGTAACCGGACATAAGTTATCTAGCAAAGATGAGACACCAGCAGTTGAGCAGAAAAAGTATAGATCTATGATTGGAGGATTGCAGTACTTGACACACACAAGACCTGATATAGCACATTCAGTGGGGATTGTAGCAAGATTTCAAGCAGAACCTAGAGAATCACATTATGCAATAGTAAAGAGGATACTGAGATATCTGAAAGGAACAATGGATTATGGATTATGGTATGAGAAGTCTGATGATTTTACTTTATATGCCTATACTGATGCAGATTGGGGAGCCAACATTGATGACAAGAAAAGCACCAGTGGTGGATCCTTTTTTCTTGGAGGTAAATTGGTCTCTTGGCTAAGTAAGAAGTAGAATTGTACTTCACAAAGCACAACACAAGAAGAATATGTTGTTACAGCAAATAATTGTAATCAGATTATTTGGATGAAGTAGATGTTGAAAGATACTGGAATAAAGTTTGATGAGCCTGTTGTTATACATTGTGATAACACCAGTACAGTGAGTATGTCAAAAAATACTATTTTACATTCTAAGACTAAACATATTGAGATCAAGTATCATGTTGTAAGAGAGAAAGTTGTAGAAAAAGAAGTAAGATTGGAGTACATAAGCACAAAGGAGCAGATAGAAGATATATTTACAAAGCCTTTACCTAAGGATACATTTGTGTATCTGAGAGGTATGCTTGGGGTTATGCCCCAACCTATTTTTGAGAATTGATGCAGATGATTGCATCCGTCCAGTGGTATATGAGCCCTATCTTTCTTCTGGATTGGATGTTGGAACTTCCTCTATGGGGGAGTTTATGAGCTGAGTAATGAGGACTCTTGTTATTGTATTTTCTAAAAAGTGTCTTTTGACATTAAGTTGTTGTTGACTTAGTGATAGAATTTTTGTCATTGATGTCAGTGGGGGAGAGATATACATGAAAAACATTGTGGATTGTATGAGCGAACTGAATAGGAAAATGAAGCAAGATTTGATTTGATATTTTGTAGTGATGTTGCAGTATTGGATTTTTGGAACATTGGATGTTTTTCATCTATGTTGCCATCAATTCCAATGGGGGAGATTGTTAGGAATGAATGTAAAGTGTTTTGGCAGTCATTCTGTAGTAGTTGTTGTTGCATTCATGACTTAGATTGTCATTGATGTCAACACAGTGATATTCTAGATATTAGCAGGAAAGCAGGTATAGTTTTGTTTTGTGCACATGTTGTATTGTAGATTGGCTTTTGTGTAGTTGATGGTATGTTCTTTGGTGTGTTATTAACCTATGGTTAACAGCACAAAAATAAATTCATTCATTTGTAAGAGTTATGAGCATTTTGGTGAAAGCAGTGTTTAGATAGTGTTTCTGTGTAGCGATGTTTAGAAATCAGAGGATATCTCTTAGCTGGGATGGAATCTGATTTTGCACAGTTAAAGGGATGTTGGAGACTCATTAATGATGATGTGGTTCATAGCGCAAACTTCGAGGATATGTTTGGAGAAAGTTACAGCAACTGGAAGTTGATAGTTTTATGTCAATTATGTGTGTAGCGTGTAGAATTTATTATTTTGTAATTAAGGACCGACTCATTTATAATTATTTGAGTTTGGTATATAAGAAGGAATTTTTTCCTTATTGTAATGTGTACTGAAAAAGATTGAGATGTGAATATATGCATGAAGTGAAGAAAAGAGCTAATTCAGTGATGAAGGAAGACTTGTGAGTACAGAGATCTGGAATTGTGATCTTGTGTAGCAGAGAGTGCAGTTTTGGCACAGTGAGAAGGAGGTAATATATTTCATATTATTCTATTGAATAATTCTAAGATCTTTTGGACAGTGGGGTCAAAGATCTTTCCTTGAAGCTGTTTGGGCAGTGGGTCCTTCTGTCTTCCATAAACTCTTAACCGGGTTCGAATCTTTTAACAGGGATTCAAAATCTCCTAATAGGGATTTATATGTACTGAATGTATTTCATAAGACTCCTAACAGGGTCCATCCTCTAACAAGGAACTTTCATATTAGTGCATCATTTTGTGGGCATCATTCCCACCGGGGTTTACTCTTTTCAAGAGGTTCTGTAGTTAACATATCTTGTGTTATTGTGCAATTGTGTATGATTATCTTTCTATGGTTGATCAGTAAATTGATTATATTGTTTAAAGTTGTTGAATGGATAAATTATCAGATAACTGATTCACCCCCCCCCTCTCAGTTATCTTGGGGATCTTTACTTTCTAACAAATCTAAGGCACATCTAAACATCATCGAATCATAATTGATTATCTTAAATTCTGCATCGGGGAATATTCCTAGTAATATTCCTAATCATCATAATTATCTTTAATTTAATGATTATTTGGAAATAAATCACATTTATCCTAAAATTTGATTAATTGAATATTTTGCATATTTAATTAATTAGATTTAATTCTGCCACTTAATTATTTAATTGAAGTTAATTCTATCTATTATTAATTGTATTATTTAATTTTGGCAATAAATCCAATATCCTATGAATAATTGATTAAATTCTTATTTAATTAATTAAAGCAAGTTGTCATTATTTAATAATATAGTTTTTAATAAAAGTTTGATTAAATGATTGATTAACCCATAAATCAATTGTTTTATTTTTAAAAATCAGTTAAGTTGGAAATAAATCACTTTATTTATTAAATTAATTCATAAATAAAACATGCACAATCATAAAAGTAGACAACTATCAATTATCAATTAAAGCTAAACTCTATTTTGAGTTAAAACTTAGCTTTTGCATGTTTTTGTAAATTAAATTATCTTTATTATTAGATAACTCAAAAATCAAGTTGAGTTAATTTGAGTGATTTATGGCTTTTTTCCATGCACCTCCAAAACCCTAGATTTCTATAAAATCGAGGCTCAGCTCTTCATAATTGATCCATAAATTTGCATTCTCACGCTGTCGAATTGGAGTCTGAAGAATCATCTTTGCGAATCCAAGCTATTGTGAGATCTTTCTAGTTTTGAGCATTGCACATCATTTAGCATAGATTCATATCATTGTTAGATCAATTTCCATATTAGCATAGATTCATATCAGTTTATCATTATTATTGCATAGAAAATACCAAAAAAATAGCTTAATTACATTCAATTCATATCTAGATCAATTGCATTCAAATCCTTCATTTAGGTGTCATCTAGGTCACTGATCTTGATAACAATCTAAGAACATCAATCTCGCACCTACTAGAAGGCAGTAAATTGCTTGGTTAAATTAGATTTTAATTTTGCATAATTTTGTTTTTTGCTAACCTCTAATATTTTACTAAAGTGTTGTGTCTATAGATCAAGTACAATTTTCACACACACATTTTCTGGCATCCACCGTGGGGCCCTAAAATGGGCTTCCCTTCATTTCTATCAATCTTCTATCATTTCTCTATCAGAACTCACCTGTTGCTGCCTGTTCTAGTGGTATTCTCAATAGGACGTTATTTTTTGTTTCTTTTTTGCACTTTTTCTATCAAAATTGTCCGTACAACGTGATTTATAATTTTGGTCCGTACAGTGTCGTACAAGTTTTTCAGACTATCATATGAATTTTTTGGACTGTCATTTCATCAGACACCCACTGTCGTACGAGTTTTTTTAGACTGTCATTTCATTGAACACCTAGTGTTGTCTGGGAGCATACCCACTGTCATACGATAGTTGATTGTATCGAGGATCATTTCATCAGGTACCCACTATTGTTTGGAAGCTGGATTATCATTTCATCAGACACCCAATGTCGTACGAGTTTTTCAGACTGTCGTACGAGTTTTTTGGACTGTCATTTCATCAGACACCCAGTGTCATTTGAGTTTTTTCAGACTGTCATTTCATCAGACACCCAGTATCATCCGGGAGCATACCCACTATCTTACGATAGTTGATTTTATTGAGGATCATTTCATCAGGTACCCACTGTCATTTGGAAGTTGGATTATCATTTCATCAGACACCCAGTGTCATACGAGTTTCCAGATTGTCATTTGGGAGCATACCCACTGTCGTATGAGTTTTTGATTGTCATCTGGTAATAGACCCACTGTCATACAAGTTTAGGCATCAGATTTCAATTGTTGTTTCATTTTTGCAGGCAGTTTGTTAGATTTGATTTTTGGATTTTGACTAATAGCTAATCTTAACAGTTGGAATTCTCTATTTTTGATTGACTCTTGCTAGTTTTGATTGGAAAAAGTGTAAATTTTGCTAAAATCAGGTAAAAATATACTAAGCACATTGCGAGGATCTCAGGTATTCCACTTGTGCTGATAATATTTTGATTTGGGGCTTAAAATAAATCTCTCGTGTGTCTAGCTTGGGTGATTCTTTTCATGCTTTTGTTTTACACACTTGCATAATTGATACTAGGTTGTGACACCTTAAGTATTTATTGGTAGTCTTAGATTACTTGTGATTGATCTAGATTGCTATCTTAGGTTATTGGACTTGCTAAATCCATCGGCCCCTCATTTTCACCCCGTGGTTGCAATATCAGCACCACATTAAAGGGGAGGGGTCTACAAGAAAGAAGCATTAAATGCTCCACTAGGCAACCCTTGTGTGCTTTTTGGAACTCACTTGTTTTCTAGGTTGTGGACTCATTTCTAGCTTGTGTGAGGTGTTAAGTGCTCCACTTTGTGGACTCACCTCATATTTTCTTTTAGCGTTAAGTGTACCACCTTGTGCTTCTGAATACTTTTGGATAGATTTTCTTTTGGGAATATATTTGTGCTCACATAGTAATTAGGCCCTATGAACACTATTCATGATTCTTGAGAGATTGGATTCCCAGTGAAATCCTTCTTGATGACAGAATCCTTGTAGGTAGGGAGGATACTTAGTGTGTTTCACATTCAACTCGGTTAGTGCATCTTCTCTTATTGATCGATACATTCTCTCCCAGGAGAGGTTGATAGATCATGTGGGGTTGACATCACGAGCTTTGGTGAAAGAAAATTGGTTAGTGCATCTTCTCTTATTGATTGATACATTCTCTCCCCAGAGAGGTTGATAGATCATGTGGAGTTGACATCATAGACCTTGGTGAAGCAAAACTTTGTCTTAGCATGTCAGATTAATCTTCTTGCTTTGTTTGGGTTAAAAGTGAAAAGGTGTCAAAAACCTTGGATCTAGAGCCAAGTCCCCTTGTGGTATACTATTGTGAGTCACCTTTAGAGAGGGTTAACCATAGTGGACAATCCCTTCACAGGGAAAATTGCGTTGATGGAACCTCAAGCGGTAATAGCCATTTTTGCCATGGTAGTGACAGTCGCTATATAAATGTTCTTGTGGAAGAAATCTCCACGGGTATGGTTCATTGTTGGGTTGTCAGATCTCCCTAGCAGCTCTTGAAGATTAAGTTCTCAGACTGTGTCAAAACCCTGGTGCACTGAGATTGAAGTTCACCCCTTTGGATCATAAAAGTTGCAGAGTCAAACCATTACTAAAAACCCTAGTGAGGCCAAATTTTCATTTTATAGGGTATATGTGCATTATTGCAAAACATTTTTGGATTTTACATAATTAGCGCTTCTAAGGATTAGAACAAATAAGTCACTTGATTATTCATGTGCAAGGTTGCTTTTTCCCTTGTTCATTATTTTCAGACATGCTTGAAATCACTTGCTTGCTGTTTTGTGTGCTTCTTTATCTATCTGGTTACTGAAAATGAACAAATCCATTACAATCTTCAAATTTGGACATTGAAATTTGCAAACAATCCGAATTTGAAAACTCAAAATTTGCAAAATCTGAAGTAAAATCCTTTTCTGGAGTCAAAAGTCATCTCAGGAAGTCAAAAAGTCATACGAGTTTCCATCAAGTGTCATTTCAGTACTGCCCATCTGTTGTATGATATCAAACCCAGTGTCGTACAAGTTTTCATGCCAGTAAATTCTCAAAGTCAAAATCTTGCAACTATCGTATGATATTGTGAACTATCATTTCATTGCTACCCAATTATCGTATGATTGAGTACCCAGTGTCATACAAGTTTTCATGCCAGCATATTTCAAAAATTCAAATCCTACTTGCAACTATCATATGAGTTTTGAAACTATCATTTCATAGCCTACCCACTATCGTATGAGTCTGCAGAGTGTCATTTGGGAAATTTTTGAAAGTTGTCAGAATTGCCAGATATTTAGCTTTTTCAGCCTATTTCCAAAATCTGTTGAACAAGTCATTGTGTCAAGAATAGAGCAGTAGCCATTGAGAATCAGTACACATGTCTCAAAGAATCAGTACACATGAGGAAGAAACTCTAATCACTACTATGGTGAAGTAGCTGCAAGCTATGCAAGTTGAACTTAACAATCTTAAGAAAGAAAAGGAACCTAAAGAGTTCTCCATGGAATCTCTATACTTTTTTCCATTTGATAAGGACTTGTACATGTCACCATACCCCCGAAAAGAATTTGAGCAATGTGATAACCCTTATGATACCTCTTCCACAGAGAGTGACGCATCCGTCTTTGGAGACTATGATGATTATGATGATGGACAACATAATGATACCTATGACACCTTTGTTCCTAAGAATCCTCCTCATCGTGTGTTCCTGCTTACTAGAAATGGGATGTCACATTGGATAGATCATGATGGTGATCCATATGATTCTGATTTTGAAAAAGACTTTGATGTTTTTTGTGAAAAATACCTTGATTATGATCCATCTACTACTGCTGAGGACTGTAAAATGCATTGTGCTAGCTTGAAATGTCAATACTATAATGATATCTCCTCTAAGAACTCTCAGGCTGAAAATAAAGATTACACTCTCAAGCAAGATCATGTTAATGTTGGACCTTTGTCTTGTGATGGTTCCCTTCCATCCCCTACTTCCTCCAATACCTGTACATTTCCTAAAGCTTCCGAGTCTTCCAAATCTTTCACAGAACCTTCATCCGACACAAGCCCTAATACTTTTCATGCGATTCCCTATAGTTATCCTCCAGGGCTACCTCTTAAAGAAACTAAAGCTAACCTTCACTTGGCTACAAATACTTTCAATAATGATAAACCTAAAGAGCCTAAGCCTTCATATTCTATAATGCCTACTTCAACTGGTCCTTCACCATCTCTGCAACAGTCTTTTATACAATCCCAACATGCTTCCGTATCCTTAGAAGTGGCTCCATGTCAAGAGGACTCTAAATGTGATAAAGAAAAGAACATAAAGAAAGATCAAGATCAAGAACCCTCCATGTCATCCACTCCTTTTCACAATGTCTCTTATCCACCTCAGGATTCTTTTGATCTTGCACCCCCTTTCCCATGCATTCCATCATGTCTTAAATCTTCTCCTAAGCATGATCAAGCTACTACTTACACTGTTGAGCTTATTGACAATCAAAATAACCTTATTACACTTCCAATTTCCAAAGATGATACTTCCATTAAGGTTTTTAAAAATGGTGTTGTTATTTCCAATGTTAAGCCTATTGAAAATCAAGAAAAAAATGATGCGCTTATGCTATCCAAAGCAACTTGTCAAGATCAAAGTCTTCCATCTTCTTGTTCTACGACTCCATGTTTGCTTCCACTTTCTACTCTTCCTAAGTCTTTGCAAGCTTTGAAAATTCCTATCAAATAAGGTGCTCATATTCAAGATGTCCACGATAATATTGAAAATCCTAATGCTCACTCTAAAGATGTTGATGTCCTTGGTTGTTATATAAATGTTGATGAATTTGTTAATTATCCTTTTGCATCTTCCACTTCCTTCCTTGGACCTCTTCCACCACTACTAAGGGCTTCACGTCTGCCTTCCATCTTGGGTCCTTATGTCCCTTCACTTTCCCCTCCTAACTCTCCTAATTCACCATCCATCTTGGTTCCTTACATCCCTCCATCTCCCATCTTTCCTCAAGATCAACATAGATGCATACCCTTGAATCCTTTTCATTCACCCACCCATCTAAACCAATCATATCCTCCTTCTTCCACAAGTCCCAAGTCTTTTGGAAGTAAATTGAATGTTCAATACAAGAAAAAGATGCAATACAAGAATCCATCAAAAAGAGAAGATCACCATGTCTCCTCTAAATGACATGGAGGCATAAAGTCAAAAGAGATATCTAAGAAAAAAACTACAAGACAAGTATGGGTTCCAAAATCCATCATTAAATATATTCTCTCTAGATCATCAAAAAAAAATGAAAAGCCTATAGCTATATGGATTCCAAAGTCTCTCTTGAAAGAGTCTGGTGTTGAGAAAAAAGTGAAGTTGACATTCAAGCTTCCAAAGACTTCCACTTAATCTTCTTCCAAAAATATTCTTCCATTCCATGTGCCTAAACCACAACCTCTGCTATCCATTCACCATATTCCTTCACGTATTCCTTCATTCACATTTCCTCCACCCTCTCGCCACCCTTCAAGGTGTGTGTTGATGTTGATCTTTCCTTCCTTTCCATCTACCCTTTCATGATCCTTCCATTCATTATCCTTCTACCTTCTATCCTTTTTCCTCATTTGCCTATTCCTCCTATCTTCCAACCTCACTTTCTTTACATAAAACCTTATCCTCCATTTTACTCTTCCATCTCCCTTTCCCTATCGGCATCTTTGAGCATATCATTTTGAATCCTTGGCATATCATGGTTTATCCTTTCAAGGAGCATTATCTAAAAAGCTTGCCTTTTTCTAAATAAAAATAAATAAAAATAAAATTTGAAAATGTGCCTTGGTGGAAACCTGGAAACAGGCGCCTTGGTAGAAAAAGTAAAAAGAAATAAATTCATCCTATGGTGAAAACCACTCCCTTGTGGCACCTTGGATAAGTACCATGATGAAAACCTGGCAATCAGGCATCATGCGTAGTTCTTCTACATATTTCATCCATTTCATCTTCTCTCTTTGATCTTGAAAATGTTGATCTATACATGAACATTTGGCCATCTTGTGAGTTATTTTACAGTGATCTTGCTTTCATTCCATTCATGTATAGCCTTCATATCCATCTTCCTCCATTCATTTTCACCTATCGCTATCCTTTTCCCCTTTGGTCTTGATCTAATAAAAAAAACAAAGAGAGTAAAACACGGTGCTATGAGGCCTCTTGACATGTTTACTCCTTTGGATTGCATCCTTTCTTACTCTTGCATTATGATTTTGTGACTTATCCTATGCTAGCCTTTCATTGCTTGTCCAAATGCGCTTTACATGATAATTTTTCCCTAGCTTGGGTATTCTTGAGGAGTTTTCCCTTGAGGATTTCTTCCCTTCATTCTCCTTCATTCTCTTGTCTTCCATCTCCCCCACCAGCTTGCCAATCCCTCTTGTTCTCCACCTTGCTAGACATTGGGACTGCATGATATGATCTTGCTTGGGAGTTTGCAATGGAAAAAGATGCTATCAAATATACCAAGTATCAGAACAAGTGTCAGAACTAGTATCAGAACTAGTATCAGAACCAATATCAAAACAAGTATCAAAACACCTACTAGGGCTATACCTTTTGCTTTAGTTTATGGGTTTGAAGTGGTACTGCCTATTGAGGTTCAAATCTCATCACTAAGAATAAGAATGCATGGTCTAGTAACTGACGATGACTACAGAGTGTCTAGGTTGCAAGAACTTGAACTACTAGATGAGCGTAGACAAGAAGCGTATGATCATCTCAGAGTATATCAAAAGAGAATGTCTAGAGGCTACAACAAGAAAGTCAGACATAGAGAATTTTAGGTTGGCAATCTACTCTTGAGAGAAAATCCTAAAAATCAATCCCATCGAGAATGCAAGGGGAAGTTCGAACCCAACTAGCTAGGTCCCTTTGTCATCACTACTACTTTTGGCTCTAGTGCCTATCGACTCTCAATGACTGAAGGAGAATAGCTCTGAGAACCAATCAACGTTCTCCATCTGAAGAAATTCTATGCCTAAGGCATTCAGTCTATGGTAAAATGTCCTGAAAAAAATTATAAAAATCAGAAAAAGTCCTAAAAAAAAGATCTTGGTGAAAACCTAGCAATAGGCACCTTGATGATTCACAAAAAAAAATTAAAAAATATCAAAAGTACAAAAAAAAGATTGAAAAAATGAAAAAGAAAAAAAAGTGCCTTGGTGAAAACCTGGAAACAGGCGCCTTGGTAGCAAAAATAGAATCTCTGCCAAGATGGTGAAAACCTGGCAAACGGGCACCACTTGTTTCAAAACACTCCATCTATTAGCACAATCTTGGTCTTTCCCAGCTTTTAGTTTTGCTTTAGTTTGTACATATCTCCCGGTTTGTTTTGCATTTCCTATTTTCAATAAGTCGGTCTGTACACCAATCAGCTCAAGCGTCTGTATCCTATCAATGCTTAACACTTGGGGGCAATCAATGTCATATCCTATGGTCTCCCATATATTTGAGATGTATCATATCCAGTCAGAGTCCTTTTGAAGCTTCATTTGAGTCAGTCAAGTCTATCTTGTCTCTAGAAAGGATTTTGCATCTACAACAATGCAATCAAACATCAAACAACAAACATCAAACAATCTATGCTTTTTTTACATACTTTTATCTCCTTGTATGCTTACTAATTCACATTGAGATTTTTGCATATTGTGTCCCTTCGAGCTCTTCGATGATGTCCTTTACAAGATTTAGAGAGTGATGACTGGGGGCATAATCTTTTCTTTGTTTTTTTCTTGTATGCAAAATCTAAAAACTTTGGAAATTCTGGATTGAAAAGGTGTCCGACTATAAGAGCCTCCATCTCAAATTGGATGGCCATGCGTACCTCGACCATTGATAGCTGAAACATTCAAGGAAGTTTGATCTAACTATTATCTTTTTGAGTAAGTTCTTTCTCCTATTGTGAAACATGATCTTGCCTAAGGATGTGAATGATAAAGGGTCACTACGGGTAATTCACATTGGATTTAGAATGATCTCTTGACTGTTTGATGTGTTTGCAACGCAAGGCGTACTCAGGTCATCATGATGTTTATGTTTTGATGCTTCTATAAATTGCTATATCAAAATGGACATGATATTCAGGTCATCCTGGTGTTTGTGCCTTGGTGCTTATATCTAATCTGACATTTCAAAAATAAAATCAATATTCATATATCCATGGTCACCTAATTAGTGGGTGTTGTATTGATTCCCACACATACAAATTGATATTCATATGTCTATGGTTTCATAACTAGTGGGCATTGTATTGATTTATCCAGTTACCTAAAAGTTCAATGATGATAACAAATTGACATATGATCAGTGACTAGGTCCTAGGTCTTAGATTGCATTTTATTTTTCATCTTTGCATGATCTCACAATGGCTAAATAAACTTCAATGCTTAAACAATTCTTCATATCAATTCTTCACATCTAACAAGAGCCGAATCTCACATGAAGGTTCCTCCAATGAAACAGCAAGTAGAATCTTTTTTCAGGATCAAAATTCAAATCTAAGATCATTCATATTATTAACTACTTGCATAATCGACCTTCCATCATCATAGAAATCTAGTATTCAACTTAACTGATTATCTAACATCAAACTATCAAAATTTCAACTTAGTCAACTATGGTCAACTCATGGTTTAACCTAGTCAAACTTGGTCTTTTGGGACCTTCCAACGATGCAGAATGCATTCTTGAATGTGTATAACCACTTTTCCAATCAATTAACATGCTTCTGAACTCTCAACACTGACTTTTCTTGTCAGATTTCAATTTTAATCCCGAAGGGGGCATGGTATTGCACATCATGCAAAGTCTGTAAATCAAATTCTATCAATCTTTCCTCAGTAATCAAGACAACAACCATGTCTAGTTATTGATTCATCAAAAAATGTCATCGCTCGGGGCAAATCTATCATCACTTGGGGCATATCAGATTCATCAAGATCCATATCAATCTAGTATTCTCCTAATCTTGTAAACTGTATCAATTTTTGCAACCATCATATCATAGTGTTCTTTCCTTGGTTCTTCGGCAACTGAAGGGTTCGGATGTGATACCTACTAGTTCTGCTAAGACAATCGAGTCTAGAACCGGTCACTCACTTCTTAGCAATCCTAAGGTTTGGAATCAGGCATTTTGACACTTTTTTTCGCAATCCTCGGTTCATCTCTGCTACAGTGAACACTATCTTTGGTCATTCAAGACCTGTTATCTCCATATTAAATCAATATCAATCAACTTCTGTCTCATATCAATTATCAATTTTGAATCAGTTTCATATCTTTATCAAACACAAACTATCTTTGAACCACTGCGCTTCGCACAGTAATTCAAAGAGGGGCAAAAAGTGATACCCCAAAAATGGGCTATAAGTTCATTAACCTCCTACATCTACAATTCGAATGAAATCAACATCAAAGTCCTAATCTAAGGCACATCTAAACATCATCGAATCATAATTGATTATCTTAAATTTTGCATCAGGGAATATTCCTAGTAATATTCCTAATCATCATAATTATCTTTAATTTAATGATTATTTGGCAATAAATCACATTTATCCTAAAATTTGATTAATTGAATATTTTGCATATTTAATTAATTAGATTTAATTCTGCCACTTAATTATTTAATTGAAGTTAATTCTATCTATTATTAATTGTATTATTTAATTTTGGCAATAAATCCAATATCCTATGAATAATTGATTAAATTCTTATTTAATTAATTAAAGCAAGTTGTCATTATTTAATAATATAGTTTTTAATAAAAGTTTGATTAAATGATTGATTAACCCATAAATCAATTGTTTTATTTTTAAAAATCAGTTAAGTTGAAAATAAATCACTTTATTTATTAAATTAATTCATAAATAAAACATGCACAATCATAAAAGCAGACAACTATCAATTATCAATTAAAGCTAAACTCTATTTTGAGTTAAAACTTAGCTTTTGCATGTTTTTGTGAATTAAACTATCTTTATTATCAGATAACTCAAAAATCAAGTTCAGTTAATTTGAGTGATTTATGGCTTTTTTCCATGCACCTCCAAAGCCCTGGATTTCTATAAAATCAAGGCTCGGCTCTTCATAATTGATCCATGAATTTGCATTCTCACGCTGTCGAATTGGAGTCTGAAGAATCATCTTTGCGAATCCAAGCTATTGTGAGATCTTTCTAGTTTTGAGCATTGCACATCATTTAGCATAGATTCATATCATTGTTAGATCAATTTCCATATTAGCATAGATTCATATCAGTTTATCATTATTGTTGCATAGAAAATACCAAAAAAATAGCTTAATTACATTCAATTCATATCTAGATGAATTGCATTCAAATCCTTCATTTAGGTGTCATCTAGTTCACTGAAACAATCTAAGAACATCAATCTCGCACCTACTAGAAGGCAGTAAATCACTTGGTTAAATTAGATTTCAATTTTGCACAATTTTGATTTTTGCTAACCTCTAATGTTTTACTGAAGTGTTGCGTCTACAGATCAGGTACAATTTTCACACACACACTACCAGCATAATCTCCACTCACACTGATGCTTCTTGAAAAAGTAGGGAAAACACTAAAAGCATTGAATACTGTCTCCATTCTAGGCAAGTCTCTTGATAACCTCAAGTTCATTTCTGCTGCTTCCAATCTTCTGAGAAGAGTCTCTCTTTTAAAGTTTGCAGTACAAGGTATAACTTATTCAATCATTTGTGTTGTCTACTTAAATACAGGAGTCAATGTTCTTAGAATTTTCCATATCACTTCATTTTCTATCTTTGTTCCTCCATAAGATTTTATGCCTGCAACAATTTCTGACATTCTACCAATATAGCTTCTAATAGATTCATCTTCCATCATTCTTATATCTTCAAATGCACATATCCAATTATGTAATCTAACTTTCTTTGCATGTTTATCACCTTCAAAAGTAGAGTGTAAAGCTTTCCAAATTTAATGAGATTTTTTCAAACATTTTACCTGACTATACTCATTCTCCAGAAGGGCTATCAAAATTGCTTCTCTAGCAAGTATGTTACACATGAATAGATCTCTCTCATCACTAGTACATGTTTCAAGATTTTCTTCATCAATGATAGTCTTCTCATTCTTAGTAATCAACCAATAACCTGGTCCTAAACATAGTAGATGTGTCTTCATTTTTTCTTTCCAGCTGTCAAAATTCATTCCATCAAACTTAGGGCTTTCTTTCCTAAAATTTTCCATGGATCTCCTTAAGTTGTTAAGCTTTTCTTTCAAGAACCTGCTGCTTTGATACCAATTGTTAGAAAGTAAAGTCTACCAAGATAATTGAGAGAGGGGGTGAATTAGTTATCTGGTAATTATAAATTTTATCAACTTCAATAGATTTTAACCATGTAAGAAATATAATTACCAACCATAGAAAGATATTCATACACAATAACTCAATGACACAAGATATGTTGACTAGGGAACCTCTTGATCAAAGAGTAAACCTCAGTGGGAATGATGCCCACAAAAGATGCAATAATATGAATATTCCTTGTGAGAGGATGGACTCTGTTAGGAGTCTTGTGAAATAAATTCATTACATATGAATCCCTATTAGGAGATTTTGAATCCTTGCTAAAAGATTCTAACTCTGTTAGGAGTTATGGAAGATAGATGGACCCACTGTCCAAACAGCTTCAATGGCAAGATCACTGAACACACTATCCAACTGATCTCTAGATTATTCAACAGAATAATAGTAAATATGTTACCTCTTCTCTCACTATGCCAAACCACACTCACTACTACATCAGATCTCAATTTTAGATCTTTGTACCTCACATGTCTTCTTTCACAATTTTGCTTTCACAATTTATTGACTCTTTTCTTCACTTCATACATACACACATTTTTTTTAATAAGGAAAAAAATTCCTTCCTTTATCCCACACTCAAGTAATTACAAATGAGTCAGCATCCAATTACAAAATAAAAGTTTCCACATGTTACATCAAAATTACACAAAACTGTCAGCTTCTAAATATAATAATTCTTCACTCATGTGACCTAAAATTTTGCACTATCATCCACATCACTAACAATATGTCTTCATCTTCCCTTTAACTATACAAAACTAGATTCCATATAGATTAGGAGATATCATCCAATTTCCACAAACCACTACTCAGGAATACTGCCTAAATACTACTTCCACCAAAATACTCATAACTTCCATGAATAAATTAATTGTTATATGCGCTCTTAATCATCAACATATAACATATCATAGAGTAAATCCTCAAGATCACATAGCTCTATCTTCAATATCCCATGTGCACTAATCCAAACACTTCCTGATCCTCTACAAATCTCCAGTAGATCACTGTGTTGAGATCAATGACAATCACAGTCATGAATGCAACAACAACTACTATAGAATGGCTCCCAATACTCCCATAGGATGTATTCAACATTCATTTCTAACAAGGTTTGATTAGAGAAATTTTGAGTCCCTATGCAGTACCTTCTGTAGTATCACTAAAAAAGAATGGGGAATAGAGAATGTGTACTGATTCAAGAGCAATCAATAAGATAATGGTGAAATATAGGTTTCCTATACTGAGAATGGATGACATAATGGATAGTTTGGCTAGAGAAAAGTATTTTACCAAAATTAATTTGAAAAGTGGATATCATTAGATCAAAATCAGAGAAGGTGATGAGTGGAAGACTGCTTTCAAGATGAAAGAAGGCTTGTATGAATGGTTGGTTATGCCCTTTGGTTTAACTAATGCACCAAGTACTTTTATGAGGTTGATGAATGAAGTCTTGAAGAAATTTGTGGGTAAGTTTGTAATTGTATATCTTGATGACATTTTGATATTCAGTAAGACTAGAGAAGAACATTTGTTGCATGTTAGACAAGTTTTGCAAAGATTGAAAGAGGAAAAGTTGCTGATAAATCTGAAAAAAGTGTTCATTCATGAAAGAAGAGATTGTGTATTTGGGATTTTTTATTTCAGCTGATGGTTTGAAGATGGATCTTGAAAAGGTTGAAGCTATTTTGAATTGGCCTACACCTTAAAATGCTAGTGATGTAAGATCATTTAATGGACTGGCAAGTTTTTACAGAAAGTTCATTAGAAATTTCAGTGCACTTTGTAATGCTATGACTAAGACTATGAGAGGAGACAAAAGTGTATTCAAGTGGACACATGGAGTTGATAAATTTTTTGAGAATCTGAAGTAGAAAGTTGTTGAATTACCTATTTTGGCATTACCTAATTATAGTAAAGTATTTCAAGTAGAATGTGATGCAAGTAGAAGTGCAATTTGAGCTGTGTTGAGTCAAAAAGGTAAACCTATTACTTTCTTTAGTGAAAATTTGAATGATGCTAGAAGGAAATATTATGTGCATGATCAAGAATTATATGCTATTGTTCAAGCATTGAAGAAATGGAGACATTATTTGATACCGAGTGAATTTGTGTTGTATACCGATCATAAGGCTTTATATTATTTGGGAAGTCAGAATAAATTGAATTAGAGACATATGAAATCGATTGAGTATCTGTAGAGTTATACATTTGTGATAAAACATAAGAGTGGAGTCACTAACCGAGTTGCTAATGCATTAAGTAGAAGGAGATCTTTGATGACCGAGATGAAAATTCAATTTCTTAGTTTTGATGAGATGAATGATTCTTATGAGGATGATCCTAATTTTTCTGAGCCATGGAGAAAGTGCAAAGCACCTATAAAAGATCAACAAGATAATAAATGGGATGAATATTTTATTCAGGAAGGTATGTTATTCAAAGGTATTCAGTTGTGTATACTGAGAGGAGTAATGAGAATGAATTTGATAAAAGAAAAGCATAGTAGTGGTTTGGCTAGACATTTTGGCATTGATAAAACATGGAATTTGCTGAAGGAAAAATACTTTTGGTCTCAGTTGTATAAAGATGTTCAGAAATTTGTGAAAAGTTGTGGAATTTTCCAAGTTGCAAAAGGAGTAAGTCAGAATACTAGTTTGTATGTACCGATTTCTCTACTCGAGAAACCATGGATTGACATCAGTATGGATTTTCTTCTTGGATTACCAAAGATAGTAAGAGGTAATGATTCTATATTTGTGATTGTGGATAGATTTTCTAAAATGGCACATTTCATACAATGTAGAAAGACATCAGATGCAGTACATGTAGCAGATCTTTTCTTTAAATAAATTGTGAGATTGCATGGGTTACCGAGGAGTACTATCTCTGACCAAGATAGTAAATTTATTGGATGCTTTTGGAAGACACTTTGGAAAATGTTTGGCACCAAGTTGAAAAATAGTTGTACATTTCACCCACAAACTGATGGACAGACAAAGGTTGTGAACAAAAGTTTGGGTAATCTTTTGAGATGTTTAGTTGGAGACACACCAAGTAGTTGGGATTCTATGTTAGCACAAGCAAAGTTTGCATACAATAATTTAGTGAATAGGAGTACTAGAAAGACACCATTTGAAATTTTGAATGGCACATAACTGAGAGGTATATCTAATTTGAGAGACATTGATGATAAGAGCAAGAGAGGTGCTGAAGGAGTGAAATTTTCCAAGTACATGAAGACATTGCATAAAAATGTGAAACTGAAACTAGAAGAGAGTAATCAGAAATAAAAAGATAGAATTGATAGATCTAAAAGACATAAGACTTTTGATGTTGGTGATGAAGTGATGGTTCATTTGAAGGAAGGATAGTTTCCTATTGGCACATATGGAAAGTTGAAGATGAAGAAGTTTGGACCTTGCAAGATTTTGAAGAAATTTGACAGTGGAAATGCATATTAAATTGAGTTATCTGATGATATGGACATATCACCTATTTTCAACATTTCTAATTTGCATGAATATCATGAATCTGATGAAGAAATGATAGTACCGATAGAGTATCCTAAGAAGCAGAATGAAGAAGTGGAGCAGATTTTGAACGAAAGAGTTGGAAAGAGCACAAGAGGAAAATAATATATGGAATATCTGGTAAAGTGGAAGATGTTGGAAATTTGGCTGAGTTAGTGATTTAGATATTGTCATTATGGAAACATATGATCTACATGAAGATCACATAGGACAAAGAGCAAGTATGACAGAGTGCAATGCAAAATTGTTTAAGTATGAGACAATGTTTTTGCCAGTGTACCCAAAGACAATTTTGGTTAGTGATGTTGATTGGAGTAATTACAATGCTTACACACTTGAACATAGATACTATGGTGACTATAGAAGACTCACCTAAGAGTGAAATTTAGTATGGCATGTACGGAAGAAGTTATGACAGTTTATTGAAGACAATGTTAAGCCGATAGGACAGAATTGGTAAAGAGTTAAGGGATTATTTTATTTATCAAAATAATGTCTTAACAATATAAAGGGATGAAATCCTAGATGTTAACTCTTGGGTAAAGATATATTTTTTATAATGCTTATGACAAGCCGACTATAAGAGTTATTAATCTTAATAACTTGTATAAAGATGTAATGATGTAATGTATGAAAAGAGACAATGATATGACATGAATGTAATAGAAATAGTGAAAAAGGGAGTGAAGAGATATTGATGTGAAGTTGCAAGTAGTATAAGGTTAAGTACCTTGACCTATTTTGTAATCAGTAGACATTGTACATTATTTGTTTGGGTAGTGGGCTCATCTGGTAATCATATTTTATTCTACCAACTCCTAGCAGGGTTGAGGCTTCTAACAAGGCCTATAGTCCCTTAATCAGGACTGAGACACCGTACACATGTAATAGACTCCTAACAAGGTCAACATCATTAACAAGATACTTTTTATTAGTGGATGTTTGTGGGTACCATCCCCACTGGGGTTTTCCCTTGGCTAGGGTTTTCTCAAGAACAAATAATATGTTATGAGTTCATTTGTTTTATTGCTATGCATGTTGTTTAGTTTTCTATGTTATGCATGCATTAAGATAATCTGTTATATACATAATTGAGCAAAAGTAAAAGTTTGTAGAATACTGATTCACACCCCATCTCAATATTCCCTATTTCTAACAATTGGTATCAAAGCTTAGTTACTTGGAAAAGAATCATTCAAGGAAAGCCTAGTAGCTTGAGTAAGATCTCTATGAATATGGATCAGCTACAAAAGAATCTTGAAGAATCTCTTGAACAGATTGATATGCTTACTGAAGAAAGAGACACTCTGAAAGGAAAATATGATGATGCAAAGAACCTCATTGAGAAACTGAAAAACAAGTTGGAAGATCTGAAATCAAAAAAGGAATCCAAAATTTAAATTGAAGATTGTGATGACAACCTAGAAAAAGAAAATGAGATCCTTAAACATGAATTGAAGATAGAAAATCTAAAGTTAAGTTTGAAAGATGGAAATGGAAAGAATGAAGCAAATTTGAAACTTGAAAATGAAGGGCTAAAATCTAAACTTGGTAAAGTGACATCTAAACTTGAGAAATTCAATTTGTAGTATGTTGAACTTGAGAAATACAATACAATTGTGAAAGGTGAACTGGCTCAATCTAAGCAGTAGCTTGAAAGACTATATTCAACTAGTGAGAAGATTGATGAACAAATGTCTTATCAAAAACCATTCTATGATAAAAATGGTTTTGGATTCAACTCATCTAAAGCAAGTGAAGAAAGCAAGGAACCAGATTTGAAAATATTTGAAAGCACAAATGAAAAGAAATTTGATGAAATTGACAAATCTGAAGATACATTTAAAGAAGAAGAACCACCTAACCAAGAGGAGTCAACTAAAGGTATGCAAAGAGAATTTAAAGGTAGATGCTTTGCTTGTAATACTTTTGGTCATATGAAGAAAGATTGCACAGGTAAGCAATTTAAACCTCTTAGTGGTTATTGTTATAACTGTCATGGTTTTAGACATAGAGCTATTGAATGTAGAAAACCTAAATTTGTTGAGAGTAATAATAGTAGTAGAATGTTTAGGAATACTAACCATGCAGAGAAGAAACCTACTGAAGATATGAACAAGAGAAATGGAGTAGTATGTTATAGATGCAACAAAGTTGGACACATTGCTAGAAAATGCATATCACAGATCAATCATCCTAGACCAAGATATGGAAATAATGGAATAGTTTTTCAGATATGTAACAAGATTGGACATACAAGAAGGTTTTGTAGAATGAACAATAGATTTTTTCATCCTAATCCTAAAACTAGAAGTCATGCAAGGAAAAATGAAGATGTAAGTAACAGTCAGAAAGGATGTTGTAGTAATTTAGAAGAAGTGAAGTTTGTTAAAGGCACAGATCAAGGAGACACATTCAGCAGTGAAGGTAATCAGAAAGGTGAAGTATCAAGTGGTAAGAATGAATCTCTACCTAACCCATCTCAAAGTACTTAATTCATAAAAAAATATAGTAGAATAGGAACTTAGATTAGTGTAGAAGTTGATATATGATGAATTGAGTCTTACATAGTTAATGCAAGGTATTATAAGATGTATTGATGCTATGGTTAAGAGCGTATAGAAAAATATTGTGTTTTGCGAGATCGCAAGAAGTTTTAAGTTTTGCAGGTAAGTAGAAATAACTTTTCAAAAAGAAGTGGCAAAAGAATTGAATGCGATGTCAGATTGAAAGGATAAAAGGTTATGATTGGTATTATTTGACCTTTAAGGTGAACACAAGTGCTAAGGAGATCAAAGAGAAGTGATTGAAATCATTTTGCAAGGATTTGGTTAAGGATTTTTGTGTCGAATCTATGCAAGCCCTAAATCATGAAATCGAGGTATTTTACTTAGCAAATCTTTAAATCAGTTAAGGAATTTGCAAAATTCATGGATGTTTCATTGATTCATAATATTAGAGATAAGAATAGACCTAAAATCAAAAGGGAACTAGTAGAACCCTTGGAGGAAGACCCTAAGTTATCTTTATCATCCATACCAGATAGAGTTTTACACCTAGAAAATGTTAAAAGCTATTTGGGATGTAAGCTTTAGACTCTCAGTGATAGTGACATTTTTAAAGAATATCCAAAGATTTACAATCAAGATATGTCATTAAAAGTAGGGTTTGAACATTTGAAAGATAATGAGATCATTAAGTATTCTTTACAATATGAGTTTGATAATGAGGAATGTACCAAGATAATCTTAAGCAAAATTCACAATGGGAAGTTTTGGTTAGATGATAGAGTGATAGATATCATAGCTAACCTAATTCATGAGGTAACTAGACTATCTAAAACTAGAGCCATACCTTTGAATGAGAATAATATGAGAAAAATAGTTATGGACAACACAAATTCATCTTACAATGGTAGAGGAATAGTAATCAGCAAGATACAAGAAGATGATGTTAGATACTTATGCAAGATCCTTACAACTAAGTTTTGTGCAAACTCAAGAGAAGATGACATGGCAGTTGGAATGATACATGTAGCCTATTTAATGTGTGTAGATAAAGTACAAGTTGACATGTGTGAGATTTTGAGAATTTAGATGTTTGGAAATTTGGAAAAGACTAAGAAAACTAAGTGATCTCAGTTTAGATTCTCATCATTAATCACTTATATGTTTTTCCATTTGTTGAGAAGATTTCCTTACACTATTGGTAATGATTGGAATGATGGTCAATCCACAATGGAAATAATTAACAAAGTGTATATGAGGCATGTTATTGATAAGGTAAATGAAAGTGCAGTGTTGGTGATAAAAACATTTCAGAAATTGATGACAAGCAGAACAAGGATCCCTCAGTCTTTAGTAGAGAAGTATAAGAATGATATATTCTTTATGGTTGATACTAACTTTACATTCATTAAAGCAGTAGAATCTAGAGTAGAATTCATAGACCCTTTGGCTATGAAATTTCTGAAAGAGAGACAGAAGAGTATGTGAGTAGATTACTTAAAAGCAAGATGGACATTCATGGCAACACATTTGGAACCTTTGAGGAGAACTTCAACTCTGCAAAGACTATCCTAGAAGAGAAATAATCAAAGAAAAGAGTAGAAAGTACAATCAAGAAGATATTGAAGGACACAGGGATGTTTGAACAAGAATTTCTGATAGCTAAGCAGATAGCAACAATAGTTAGAGACATTGGACAAAAGGAAGTTTTGTCTATTCCACCTTTATTATCAGTTGCAGTACAACAAGAAGATATACAGATCAAAGTGAAAGTGGAAGAAACTAAGAAAGAAAAAGAAGTTAGGAAGTCCACTAGATCATCCTCTTCTACACTTGGTAAAAGAATGAAAGAGATTTCTACTGGACCGGGTAAAAGGAAGAAGACTTTAGTACCACCAGTTCAAAGAAAGATTGAAGAAATTAAAGATGGTGAAGAAACCTCAGTAAAGAAGAAAACTTGGAAACCAAGGATAGAAAAATTAAATGAAAAAATCATACAAGATGGAGATTTCTCAAAGATGAACAAGTACTATGACCTCTATGATTATGCAGAGAGATTGAAACTTGAGAATGTAGTGGTGAAGCACATGATATTGACTGACAAGAAGTTTGACACAATTCAAGGAAAAATACCTAATGATTTGTATGAAAAGTTAGTGAACAGGAAGAAAAGAGCATCATATGAAGACATGCAAATCAAAGAAAATCTTGTTAGAAAGCTATGTGATGTTAGGAATGAAGAACATTTCAAACAGATCATTAAGGATCTGAACACCCATTTGAGGACCAAGAAAAGGACAATTCAAATTATGGGAGGCAAATATGAAGAAATTAACAAGGAAACAAAACAAGAAATAGTTAAAGTAATGACAAAAAATGTTGAAAGACAATCAGATG
The DNA here is from genome assembly GCA_027943335.1 of Chamaecyparis obtusa. Lineage (NCBI taxonomy): Eukaryota > Viridiplantae > Streptophyta > Pinopsida > Cupressales > Cupressaceae > Chamaecyparis > Chamaecyparis obtusa. The sequence goes on along the minus strand of BSBK01000647.1, from coordinate 1,852,773 downwards.
CAGTAGTACCAGAAGACCAAGAAAAAGAAGCAGAACAATAGGAAATTCCCTCTACACCATCCATTAACATTGAAGATGAAACTATGAATGTGGAAGGAACCAAGATCACTTTAGATAGTGATGATAATCTTTTTAAGAACCTTGAGAACATTGTTGATAATTCAGCTTTTGAAGAGCAGGACAGTGCTAAAGGAGAAGAACAAATAGACACAAGAATTGAAGAGTCTAAGGAGATAGAGAAGCAAGAAGCAGCCCCTACTCAAGAAGAAATCATTCTTACACTTGAGACTGATAAGAAAACTCAAATTGGATCTATATTTGAAATTTTGCGAAAAGAAGTAGATGATGATGATTAGATGGAATTGATCACATATTTGAATAAAATTATTGGGAAGAATAAGAAAGTGAAAAGCCTTGAAGGATCTCTTAAGGATCTAATTGAGAAGTTACAAAGCATTGTAACCACACATATTGTAGAGGTAGATCCACTTGAAAGAGAAAAGAAGGTAATAAATATATTTGATGATGAGTTTACCAACTTATCTGATATAGCTAAGGTGAAGGCACAAGTAGCCTATGAGGCCAAACTACTTCTGGACATAAGTCAGAATATCAAGGATGATATCAATAGTCTTGATATCTGTATAAAATATTTGATAAAGAACTTGGACAGAGGTAAAACTTTGTACATTCAGTGTACAAAATTTGATAATCTTGTATCTGAAGAAATTCAAAAGATTAAGATCAAAGAAGCAGAAATTCAAGCAGAGCTAAATCTTCTTTCAAGCCCCAATGTGAAGATACTCAACATTGAGAAGAAAATTTGCAAAATTTGTGATGAGATAAAAAGTCTACAAGATGACAAGGACAGGAAGCTGAAAAGATTCACTCTTCTAAGAGAGCATATTTCTATCAAATTGAGCATTGTTGAAGGACAACTGGAAGGATGTCTTTCATCCAAGACATCTTTTCAAAAGTTTACTTTTACAAACCTCTAAGCATGTGAAATTGCATCTTATGGATTGTGCACACTACTCAGTGTTGCAGATTCCATTAAGAAGGCATGGGAGAAAGAGTTAGAGGCCATGAAGATGAACTTTGCAGATTGTGTTACAAGCCTACCATCTTTGCAATACTAACTCAAGGTATAACAATTTTGTCTGACCATAGTTTTGACACCCTCCTTACTTTTTTGTCATTGTTGTCAAAGGGGGAGAGATATATAGCCAAAAATTGATAAATATAATAAGGATGTCTAATCTTAGGGGGAGTATAGTATATGAATAAGATCTATGGAATTATAAGGATAGTATACACATACTTTTTTTATGGCCACAATTTTGAGATTTTGCAATCCTATGACTTAGCCAATTTTCTCATATGTTGCCACCAATGTAAAAGGGGGAGATTGTTGGAAATTTGGCTGAGTTAGTGACTTAGATTTTATCATTATGGAAAGATATGATCTACATGAAGATTTCAGAGGACAAAGAGCAAGTATGACAGAGCACAATGCAAAATTGTCTAAGTCTGAGATAGTGTTTTTGCTAGTGTACCCAAAGATAGTTTTAGTTAGCAATGTTGATTGGAGTAATTTAAGTGCTTGTGCACTTGAACATAAATACTATGGTGATTATAGAAGACTCACCTGAGAGTGAAGGTTAGTACGGCATGCACAGAAGAAGTTATGACAGTTTTACTGAAGATGGTGTTAAGCCGACAAGACAGAATATGAAGACAAAATTGGTAAAGAGTTAAGGGATTTTTTTTTTATCAAAATAATGTCTTAACAGTATAAAGGGATGACATCCTAGATGTTAACCCTTGGGTAAAGATATATTTTGTATAATGCTTATGACAAGCCGGCTGTAAGAGTTATTAATCTTAATAACTTGTATAAAGATGTAATGATGTAATGTATGAAAAGAGATAATGATATGATATGAATGTAATAGCGATAGTGAAAAAGGTAGTGAAGAGATATTAATGTGAAGTTGCAAGCAATATAAGATTATGTACCTTGACCTATTTTGTAATCAATAAACATCATACATTACTTGTTTGGGAAGTGGGCTCATCTCATAATCATATTTTATTCTACCAACTCCTAGCAGGGTTGAGGCTTCTAACAAGGCCTATAGTCCCTTAATTAGGATTGAGACACTATACACATGTAATAGGCTCCTAACAGGGTCAACATCCTTAACAGGATACTTTTGATTAGTGGATCTTTGTGGGTACCATCCTCACTGGGGTTTTCCCTTGGCTAGGGTTTCCTCGAGAATAAATAATGTGTTATGAGTTCATTTGTTTTATTGCTATGTATGTTGTTTAGTTTTCTATGTTATGCATGTGTTAAGATAATCTTTTATATCCATAATTGGGCAAAAGTAAAAGTTTGTAGAATACTAATTCACCCCCCCCCCCTCTCAGTATTCCCTATTTCTAATAGAAGAATAGACCAATGGAAGACAGTTCATGGATTTTACAATCTGAGTTGGATGTAGCTCAGATCATACATGCTAAATGATTCAGAGAATCATTTTAAAATAACCCTAGGTATCTGATGCATGAGCATCTTGGGTCCTTGGCAATCCCGTGTCACCAAAAATATGTTTGAAGTTTTTTGTGTTGCTCGGTTCCTTCTTTGGCCGAATTGGTCAGTAGTTGGTTGGTTTCCTTTAGTTACCGAGTGTGGTTAGTCATCTCCTGGGTGGTTGATTGTTTCATTGGCACTCGACGTTGCTTGTTTGTTGCTCGATCTTCCTTTCTTTTTGAGTAATTTATTTTGAGTTCTTGTTGGGCTGACTTGTGCATTTATTATGTGTCATGGATTTAATGTTGGAATCCATCATTGGGTGGTGTGTGGTCCCAGATCTGACTGTTCCTTCCATTGATTGTGGATCTGAAGGCCGACTCAATTCGGTAGACTCTTGTATAAATTTAGTCATTGGGTTAGAGTTGAGGTAGTTAGGTTTTAGAAGATAGAAGATAGTAGACATTAGAGTTGAGGTTGGTAATAGATCCTCACATGTTTGAGGACTTCAAATATTCATTGTAATATCAGACCAAAACTAGGAAGGCCTTACAACCTGGCATGTATGATTCTATTTGATGAAAATAAATGAAAGACTCTACATTCTCTCTCTCTCATTGTTATGTTTATTTTCTTCCACATGTGTTGAGTAGGCTTGGATCATCAGGGTGTGCCATCCTTTGGACCCTCTTGACCCCTACCTTGCATCAGAATCCTTCAAAGATGTGTTTTCCTCATTCATATTTTTGACCAGTTTTCCTAAATCACTTGTAGAACAATCTTTCAAATCTTTTCTCAATTTCTTAATGAATACTTGAGAACCACTAACCTTTCATTTTAGTTCTTCGATTTCCTTTTCAGATCTGTCAAGGTCTTCAAGGGTTGCTTCAAGATTTTTCTTTAGATGTTTCACTTCTCATGTATCCATGATCACCTCAAGTCATTAAACTTATCTTCAGAGGACCAAAGCTCTGATACCAATTGTTAGGAATAGTCCCAAGAGATAAAAAAGAGGGGGGGGGGGGGGGGTGAAGCGGGGAATTAGTTATCTACAAGATGAAATTATTTATCCAATTAAGTATAGAAGAACATTAAGTATAAACACAATATAAGAAAACTTAACACAACACCACAATTTTGGTTATGGGAAAACCCAAATAGGTAAAAACCCCGGTGGGAATTAACACCCACTATAATCTATACTAGTTTATAATGATCCCTATTAGAAGATCTTACAACCCTTTTAGGAGTTGATCTTTACAATGCATTAAGTATAGTGACCTAGTCAAGGGTTGGACCCTATTTGGATTATTTTACAATTAACCCTATTAGAGGTGAGGATGCACTATCTCAGAGCTCACTACTCAAATGGTGAAGGTTGCAACCTTCTGAATAATAGATACATACTATATCTAGATCTTGGTGAGCTACAAGGTAGACCTGTTAGCATTTTGGCTGAGTTGATTACATAGATGTCATTATGGAAACATATGATCCACAAGAAGATTGTACAAGTCAAAGAGCTAGTATGACAGAGTGCATTGCAAAATTGTCTAAGTATGAGATAGTATTTTTACCAGTGAACCTGGACAAAGTTTTTGTTTGCAATGTTGATTGGAGTAAGTTTAGTGCTTGCACACTTGAACATAGACTCTATGATGACTATTGATCACCCATCTTAGAGCACAAGTTAGTACGGCATGTACAAAAGAAGTTATGATACTTCTACCGAAGATAGTATCAAGCCGATAGGACATAATATGAAGATAGAATTAGTAAAGAGTTAAGGGATTATTTTGTTTATCAAAATAATGACTTAACAATATAAAGGGATGAAATCCTAGATGTTAACTCTTGGATAAAGTTATTTGTATAAATTTAATTGTAATTGTAAGAAAAGATATAGATGTATAGTGAAGTAATGTGATGTAATGAAGTAGTGATATGATGTGAAATATATGATGCATATGTAATAGTGATAGTGAAAGGGCAGAGAAGAGATATTGATGCAAGCAGTATAAGGTTATGTACCTTAACCTTCTTTTATATTTAGTGTATATTTTACATTACTTGTTTGGGCAGTGGGCTCATCTGGTAATCACATTTTGTACTACCAACTCCTAATAGGGTTGAGGCTTCTAACAAGGCCTATAATCCCTTAATCAGGACTGATACACTATATTCTTGTCATAGACTCCTAATAGGGTCAACATCCTTAACAGGATACTTTTGATTAGTGGATCTTTGTGGGTACCATCCCCACCAGGGTTTTCCCTTGGCCAGGGTTTCCTCGAGAACAAATAATGTATTATGAGTTCTTTGGTTTTATTGCTATGAATGTTGTTTAGCTTCTTATGTTATGCATGTATAAAGATAATTTGTTATATCCATAATTAGGAAAAAGTAAAAGTTTGTAGAATACTGATTCACCCCCCCCCCCCTCTTAGTATTCCCTATTTCTAACAATTAGTATCAGAGCTTAGTTACTTGGAAAATAATCATTCAAGGAAAGCCTAGCAGCTTGAGTAAGATCTCTATGGATATGGATCAACTACAAAATAATCTTGAAGAAGCTCTTGAACAGATTGATATGCTTACTGATGAAAGAGACATTCTAAAAGGAAAATATTATGATGCAAAGAACCTCATTGAGAAATTGAAAAACAAGTTGGAAGATCTGAAATTTGATAAGGAATCCAAAGTTCTTATTGAAGATTGTAATGAAAATTTAGAAAGAGAAAATGAGATCCTGAAGCATGAACTGAAGATAGAAAATCTAAAGCTAAGTCTGAAAGATTGAAATAGCAAGAATGAAGGAAATCTGAAATCTGAGAATGAAAAGTTGAAGATTGAAAATGAAGGACTAAAATCTAAACTTGGCAAAGTAACATCTGAATTTGAGAAATTCAATTTGCAGTATGCTAAACTTGAGAAATACAATACAATTGTGAAAGGTGAATTGACTCAATCCAAACTACAACTTGAAAGGCTATATTCAACTAGTGAGAAGATTGATGAACAAATATCTTATCAGAAACCATTCTATGATAAAAATGGTCTTGGATTCAATACATTAAAGGCAATTGAAGAAAATAAGGAACCAGATCTAAAAATATCTAAACGTATAGATGAGAAGAAGTCTGATGAGATCTACAAATCTGAAGATACACCTAAGAAGGAATAACCACCTAAGCAAGAATAATCATCTAAAGGTATGCAAAGAGAATTCAAAGGTAGATGTTTTACTTGTTATACTATTGGTCATATGAAGAGAGATTGCACTGGTAAGAAATTCAAACCTCTTAAAGGTTATTGTTATAATTGCCATGGTTTTGTACATAGAGCTATTGAATGTAGGAAACCTAAATTTATTGAGAATAACAATAATAGTAGAATGTTTAGGAATAATAACCATGCAGATAAGAAACCTACTGAATATATGAACAGAAGAAATAGAGTAATATGTTATAGATGCAACAAGGCTAGACACATTGCTAGAAATTGCAGATCACAGACCAATCCACCTGGACCAAGATATGGAAATGATGGAATTGTTTGTCAGATATCCAACAAAATTGGACATATAAAAAGGTTTTTCAAAATAAACAATAGAGTTTTTCATCCTAATCATAACCCTAGAAATCATGCAAGAAGAAATGAAGATGCAAGTAACAGTGAAAAAGGATGTTGTAGTAATTTAGATGAAGTGAAGTTTATCAAAAGCATAGATCAATGAGACATACTCAAAATTGAAGGAAATCAAAAAGGTGAAGTATTAAGTGCAAAGAATGAATCCTTACATACCTATTTCAAAGTACTTAATTTATGAAAATTATAGTAGATTAGGAACTTAGATTAGTGTAGAAGTAGATATTGTTAGAAATAGGGAATACTAAGAGGGGGGTGAATTAGTATTCTAAAAACTTTTCTTTTTGCCCAATTATGGATATAACAAATGATCTTAATACATGCATAACATAGTAAACTAAACAATATGCATAACAATAAAACATAAGAACTCATAACACATTATTTGTTCTCGAGGAAACCCTGGCCAAGGAAAAACCTTGGTGGGGATGGTACCCACAAAGATCCACTAATCAAAAGTATCATGTTAGGGATATTGACCCCCCTCAGGAGTCTATTACAAGAATATAGTGTATCAGTCTTGATTAAGGGACTATAGGCCTTGTTAGAAGCCTCAAATCTGTTAGGATTTGTTAATACAAAAAGTGATTATTAGATGAGCCCACTGCCAAAAAAAGTAATATACAATGTATACTAATTACAATAGAGTATCAAGGTACATCACCTTGTACTACTTACAACTTTAGATCACTATCTTTGCTCGCTATTTACATATATTACATTACTAGTTTCACTGCTTTCTTTACATCACATACATACATTCATTCACTTCTTTATGTCTCTAATTCATACTACATTTATACAAGTAACTTTATCCAAGAGTAAAAATCTAGGATGTCATCCTCTTTAATATATTGTTAAGTCATTATTTTGATAAACAAAATAATCCCTTAACTCTTTTACCAATTCTATCTTTATACTCTGTCCTATCAGCTTCACACTATCTTTGGTAAAACTGTAATAACTCTTTTCATACATGTCGTACTGACTTGTGCTCTGAGATGGGTGTCTAATAGAAATCATAGAGTCTATGTTCAAGTGCACAAGCATTGAAATTACTCTAGTCAATCTCGCAAACTAAAACTATGTCCAGGTGCACTGGTGAAAACACTATCTCACACTTAGAAAAATTTGCAATGCGCTCTGTCATACTTGCTCTCTAACTTGTGCAATCTTTGTGTAGGTCATATGTTGCCATAATGACAACATCTATGTAATCAACTCAATCAAATTGCCAATAGATATATGATGAACTAAGTCTTGTGCAGTTAATGCAAGGTATTTTATGATGTTCTAATGCTATGGTTAAGAGTGCAAAGAAAAATATTATGTTTTGTGAGATCGCAAGAATTTTTAAGTTTTGCAGGTTAGCAGAAATAGATTTTTGGAAAGAATCAGCAAAAGAATTAAATGCGATGTCAGATCTAAGTGAGATTGAAGTAATAAAATGTCATAATCAGTATTAATTGATCATCAAAGTGAATACAAGTGTTAAGCAGATCAAAGAGCAGTGATTGGAAGCATTTTTCAATGATTTAGTGAAGAATTTTGTGTCAAATCTACGCAAGCTCTAAAATCATGAAATCAAGATTTCCTTACACCATTGCAAGCGACTGGAATGATGGCCAAACTATAATGGAAAGGATTAATAAAGTGTATATGAGGCATGATAATGATAAAGTGAATGAGAGTGCAATGTTGGTAATTAAGACATTTCAGAAGTTGGTAACTAGCAGATCAAGAATCCCAAAGTCTCTTGTGCAGAAGTACAAAGATGACATATGTTTTATGGTGGATACTGACTTTACCTATATTGAAGTACTAGAACCTAGAGCATAGTTCATAGAACCTCTTGGCTATGAGATATCTGAGGTAGAAATAGAGGAGTATGTTAGCAAGTTACTTAAGTGTAAGTTGGACACTCATTGCATTAGGTTTGGAACTTTTGAGGAGAACTTCAACTCCACAAAGACCTTAATTGAAGAGAAACAGTCTAAGAAAAGAGTTGAGAGCACTATAAAGAAAATCCTAAAAGATATAGGGATGATAGTTTTAGGAATGAATGTTGGATGTTGGTAGTCATTTTGTAGCATTTGTTGTTGCATTCATGACTATGATTGTCATTGATGTCAACATAGTGATCTTCTAGAGACTAGCAGAGAAGCAGACAATGTTTTGATTAGTGCACATGGGATATTGTAGTTGGAGCTATGTGATGTTGAGGTTATACTCTTTGATATGTTATTTTTCTATGGTTAAGAGTGTAGATAGTAATTCATTGATTCATGGAAGTTATGAGCATTTTGGTAAAAGCGGTATTCAGGCAATGTTCTTGAGTAGCGGTTTGTGGAAATCAGATGATATCTCCTAATCGGGATGGAATCTAGTGTTGTGCAGTTAAAGGGAAGTTTGAGACACATTTATGATGATGTGGTTCATATCACAAACTTTTAGGTCACACGAGTGAAGATTTATTGCATTTGGAAGCTGACAGTTTTGTGTAATTTTGATGTAGTGTATGGAAACTTTTATTTTGTAATTATGTGCCGACTCATTTGTAATTATTTGAGTGTGGTATAAAGGAAGGAATGTTTTTCCTTATTATATGTAGTTGAGAGATATGAAATAAGTGTGAGCATCATTTTTTTGCATGCGAATGTAAGCATGAAGTGAAGAAAAGAGCCTAAGAGATTGTGAAAGCGAAATTGTGAAGAAAGACATGCGAAGTTCAGAGATCTAGAATTGAGATCCGATGTAGTAGTGAGTGTGGTTTTGCATAGTAAGGAGGTAACATATTTCATAATATTTTATTGAATAATATCAAGGTTATTTGAACAGTGTATTCAGTGATCTTACCCTAAAGCTATTTGGGCAGTGGGTCCTTCTGTCTTCCATAACTCTTAACAAGGTTAGAATATTTTAACAGGGATTCAAAATCTCCTAAAAAAGATTTATATGTACTGAATGTATTTCATAAGAATCCTAATAGAGTCCATCCTCTCACAAGGAATATTCATATTAGTGCATCTTTTGTGGGCATCATTCCCACTGGAGTTTACTCTTTGATCAAGAGGTTCCCTAGTCAACATATCTTGTGTTATTGTGTCATTGTGTATGAATATCTTTGTATGGTTAGTAATTGCATTACTTACATGGTTAAATGTTGTTGAAGATGATAAAATTTATAATTATTTGATAACTAATTCACCCCCCCCTCTTAGTTATCTTGGTGGAATTTACTTTCTAACAATTGGTATCAGAGCGGCAGGTCCTTGAAAGGAAAGTTTAATAGCTTAAGGAGATCCATGGTGAATTTTAGGAAAGAAAGCCCTAAGTTTGATGGAGTAAATTTTGACAACTGGAAGGAAAAGATGAAGACACATCTATGTGTTTAGGACTAGGCTATTGGTTGATTACAAAGAATGAAATGACTATAATTGAAGAAGACAGTCTTGAAACAAGTTCTAAAGATGAGGTAGATTTATTCATGTGTAACATACTTGCAAGAGAAGCACTCTTGATAGCACTTCTAGAGAATGAATACAGTCAGGTAAAATGTTTTAAGAAATATAATGAAATTTGCAAAGCTTTACACTCTACTTTTGAAGGTGATGAACATGCAAAAAGAGCTAGATTACATAATTGGATATGTACATTTGAAGATATTAGAATGATGGAAGATGAATATGTTAGAAGCTATATTGGTAGAATGTTAGAAATTGTTGCAGGAATAAAATCTTGTGGAGGATCAAAGATTGAGAATGAAGTGATATGGAAAATTCTGAGGACATTGAATCCTATATTTAAGTAGACAACACAAATGATTGAAAAAGTCATACCTTGTAATACAAACTTTACAAGAGAGACTCTTCTTGGAAGATTGGAAGCAGCAGAGATGAACCTGAGGTTATCAGGAGACTTACCTAGAATGGAGATAACATTCAATGCTCTTAGTATTCATCCTAATTTGTCAAGAAGTACCAATGTGAGTGGAGATTATGTCAGTAGCAATAGATCTAGAAATGAAGAAGATAACAAGATTGAAGAAGGTATTGCCTTTCTTGTGAAAAGAGAACCAGACGGTAAGGAAATTTTTAAATGTTGGACTTGTCAAGAATATGGTAATTTTGCATCTAAATGTCCTAAGAGAGTTAAGAAGTATAGAAATAATTTCAATCTTAGAAGATCTAAGGAATGTTATTATGCTAATGATAAAGATCTTGAAGCTAGTATAGAAAGAACTTTGAGTGAAAGTGATACTGAGAATAATGATGAAATAGGATTTGTAGCAATTAAAGAAGAAAATTCTGAATCTGATGTTAAAGAAGAAAAAGCATAAGTTTCCCAAGTTGAAAAGAAATATGATTGGATTATAGATAGTGGTTGTTCACATCATATGACTGGAGATGTGAAGAAGTTCATAAAGTTTAACAATTATAATGGAGGAGTTGTTACAGTTGGTATCAATGCACCTTGTTTGATTAAAGGTATAGGATCTATTACTCTTGATGGAAAGACTAATACTGATGATGTTTACTTTGTTGATGGATTGAAACATAATCTTTTGAGTGTTGGATAGTTAGTGGATAAGGGATATCAAGTTTGGTTTACTAAGAAAACTTGTGTGATAAAGGATAAAGATGGAAATCTAATTGGAACTGGATCTAGAACCAGAGGTAATGTATTTCAGTTGAATCCTACTGAGATGACATGCTTGATTACTAAAATTGATGACAATTGGTTGTGACATAGAAGGTTTTGTCATATAAACTTTGATAACATTGTGAAAGTGAGTACTACACTTGCAGTAAGGGATTTTCCTAAAATTATGAAGCCTACTAACATGATTTGCAAAGAATGTGTGATGGCTAAGCAGAAGAGAAGTTCATTTCCTAGTAAGAAGTTCACATCAGTAGAGAAGTTGGAGATTGTTCATACAAACTTGAGCGGTCCTACCAGGACTAGAGGATTCTATGGAGAAAGGTATCTTATGATTCTTGTTGATGATTTTACAAGAATGATGTGGATTGCATTTCTGAAAGAAAAATTTGAAGCATTTGATAAGTTTAAGATCATTAAGAATAAAGTTGAGAATGAATCTGGAATGAAGATTAAATGTTTGAGATCTGATAGAGGTGGAGAATTTACTTCTAGAGAGTTTAACACTTTTTGTGAAGTAAATGGTATGAAGAGATAGTTTTCAGCCCCTAGAACACCTGAACAAAATGGTATTGTAGAAAGAAGAAATAGGTCAGTAACTGAAGCAGCAAGAGCTATGTTATTTGAGAATAACTTGGTGAAGACATTTTGGAGAGAAGTAGTGAATACAACAGTATATACAATGAATAGAGTATAAATCAGAGCAGATACAGATAAGACACCTTATGAATTATGGTTTGGACATGCACCCTCAATTAAGTATTTTAGAATTTTTGGAAGCAAATGTTATATAAAGAGAGATGATGATATTGGAAATTTTGATCCTAGAAGTGATGAAGGTATTTTTCTTGGATATTCTTTGAAGAGAAAAGCATATAGATGTTACAATAAGAGAACTAAAATTATTGTTGAGAGCACAAATGTTAAAGTTGATGAGAAGTTTAAAATTTAGGAAAGAATGCTTGACTATAAATCTGATGAAGAAGCTAATCCTTAGCCTAACATTGAAACTACTGAATTATTCTATGAGACTAACATTGAATTGTTGAATGAGAATCATACTGTAGAAGAAACCAGAGAAGAATCTATAGTTGAAGCAAGATCTATGACTATGACATCGAACAGGTATCTATCTAGACATCATCCTATTGAAAAAGTTATTGGAAGTTTGGATAGAGGAGTTATGACTAGAAATAAGGTACATTTATGTTTGATTTCTCAAATTGAACCTAAATCTACTAATGAAGCTTGTGAAGATGAACATTGGATTAATGCTATGAAAGAAGAACTAGATCAAATTGAAAAGAACAAGACATGGGAATTGGTTCCTAGACCTAAAGACAAGAATGTGATTGGAACTAAATGGGTATTCAAAAACAAGATGAATGAACAAGGAGAAGTAGTAAGAAAGAAAGAAAGATTAGTATGTAAAGGATACTCGCAACAAGAAGGAATTGACTATGAAGAAACCTTTGCACTAGTAGCAAGACTTGAAGCAGTAAGAATGTTTTTGGCTTATGCAGCTTTTAAGAAATTCAAAGTGTATCAGATGGATGTGAAGTCCACATTTTTGAATGGTGAATAGGAAGAAGAAGTCTACATTGAGCAACCTAAAGGTTTTCCTTTGACTCAAGAAGGAGATATGGTATGTAAACTAAAGAAAGCATTAGATGGACTAAAGAAAGCACCTAGAACTTGGTATGCTAGATTGGATAAGTATTTGTTGAAATTGGGATTTACTAAAGGAACAATAGATATTAATCTGTACACAAAAGAAATTGAAAATGGAATGTTAGTTATAGTTATTTTTGTTGATGACATTATCTTTGGAGGAGAAGATGAAGGTAGTGACAAATTTGCTGATGAAATGAAGATAGAATTTGAAATGAGCATGATTGGTGAGATAAAATACTTTTTGGGATTACAAATAACACAGAACAATGATGATATTTTTGTTAGCCAGACAAAGTACTTGAATGATTTTTTGAAAAGATTTGGAATGGAAAACTATAAACCAGTTGGAACACCTATGGTTACAAGACACAAACTATCAAGCAAAGATGAAACACCAAAAGTTGAGCAAAAGAAATACAGATCCATGATTGGAGGATTGTAGTACTTAACACACACTAGACCAGATATACAACATTCAGTTGGAATGGTAGAAACATTTCAAGCTGAACCTAGAGAATCACATTATGCAGCAGTAAAGAGAATATTGAGATATTTAAGAGGCACAATGGACTATGGATTGTGGTATGAAAAATTTGATGATTTCACCCTATGTGCATATACAGATGTTGATTGGGGAGGTAGTGTTGATGATAAGAAAAGCACCAGTGGTGGAGCCTTTTTTCTTGGAGGAAGATTGGTTTCTTGGCTAAGCAAGAAGCAGAATTGTATCTCATAGAGCACAATAGAAGCAAAGTATGTAGCAGCAGCAAATAATTGTAACCAGATAATTTGGATGAAACAAATGCTGAAGGATATTGGAAAAAAGTTTTTTGAGCCTATTGTCATACATTGTAACAACACCAACACAGTTAGTATGTCTAAGAATCCTATATTACATTCTAAGACAAAGCATATAGAGATCAAGTATCATGTAGTAGGAGAGAAAGTTGTTGAGAAATAAGTCAGACTGGAGCACATAAGAAAAAAGGAGAAGATATTAGACATATTTACAAAGCCTTCACCTAAGGATACATTTGAGTATCTAAGAGGTATACTTGGGGTTATGCCCCAACCTAATTTTGAGTAATGATGTAGTTGATTGCATCTATCCAGTTGTATATGAGCCCTATATTTTTCTGGATTGGATGTTGGTACTTCCTCTATGGGGGAGTATGTGTATCTAAGTTGAGTCATGAGGACTATTGTGAATGTATTTTCTGAAACAATGTCTTTTGACATTGAGTTGTTGTTGACATAGTGATGAAATTTTTGTCATTGATGTCAATTGGGGAGAAGTGTACATGAAAAACCCTATGTACCATCTTTTGGAGAGAACTTAATAGGATAACAAAGCAAAATTTGTTTGATGAAGAAGATTTGAAGAACTTTCAGAGTATCAGTGTAGCAGTGCAACAATATTGGATTTTCTGAACATTGGATTTTTTCATATATGTTTCCATCAATGCTAATGGGGAGATTGTTAGGAATGAATGCTGGATGTTGATAGTCATTTTGTAGCAGTTTTTGTTGCATTCATGACTATGATTGTCATTGATGTCAACACAATGATCTTCTGGAGACTAGCAGAGAAGCAGATATTGTTTTGATTAGTGCACGTGGGATATTGTAGTTGGAGCTATGTGTTTTTGAGGTTATACTCTTTGATATGTTATTTTTCTATGGTTAAGAGCACAGAAAGTAATTCATTGATTCATGGAAGTTCTGAGCATTTTGGTAAAAGCAGTATTCAGGTAGTGTTCCTGAGTAGCGGTTTGTAGAAATCATATGATATCTCCTAATCGGGATGGAATCTAGTTTTGCATGATTAAAGAGAAGTTTGAGACACATTAATGATTATGTGGTTCATACTAAAAACTTTTACATCGCATGAGTGAAGAGTTATTGCATTTGGAAGCTGACAGTTTTGTGTAATTTTGATGTAGCATATGGAAATTTTTATTTTGTAATTATGTGCCGACTCATTTGTAATTATTTGAGTGTGGTATAAAGGAACGAATGTTTTTACTTATTGTATGTAGTTGAGAGATATGAAATAAGTGTGAGTATGGTTTGGTTTCATGCGAATGTAATCATGAAGTGAAGAAAAGAGTCTAAGAGATTGTGAAAGCGAAATTATGAAGGAAGACATGCGAAGTTCAGATATTTGAATTGAGATCTGATGTAGTAGTGAGTGTGGTTTAGTAGAGTAAGGAGGTAACATATTTCATATTATTCTACTAAATAATATCAAGGTTATTCGGACAATGTGTTCAGTGATCTTACCCTGAAGCTCTTTGGGGAGTGGGTCCTTCTGTCTTCCATAACTCTTAACAGGGTTAGAATCTTTTAATAGGGATTCAAAATCTCCTAACAAGGATTTATATGTATTGAATGTATTTCATAAGACTCCTAATAGAGTCCATCCTCTCACAATGAATATTCATATTCTTGCATCTTTTGTGGGCATCATTCCCACCGGGGTTTACTCTTTGATCAAGAGGTTCCCTAGTCAACATATCTTGTGTTATTGTGTCATTGTGTATGAATATCTTTGTATGGTTAGTATTTGTATTATTTACATGGTTAAATGATGTTGAAGACTATAAAAGTTATAATTATTTGATAACTGATTCACCCCCCCCCCTCTCAGTTATCTTGATGGGCTTTACTTTCTAACAGACAAAGCATGAGTTTTTAGTAGAAAAGAAAATAGCAGTAGCAGTCAGAGAGAGTGGAAAAAAAGAAGTTTTGTCTATTCCACCTTTATCATCAATAGTAGCACAGCAAGAAGAATCACAAGTGAAGGTGAAAGTGGAAGAAATTGAGAAGGATAAAGAAGAAAAGATATCCACTAGATCCACTTCCTCCACACCTAGCAAAAGAGTAAAGGAAAGTGCTACTAGAATGGGAAAGAGGTAGAAGACTTTAGTGCAACTAGTTCCAAGAAAAATTGTAGAAATAAAAGATGATGTCACTACTGTTAAGAAGAAATCTTGGAAACCTAAAGTTGAGAAGCTTAATGAGTAGATCATTGAGGATGGAGACTTTATAAGAATGAATAAGTTCTATGACCTTTATGATTATGCAAAGAGACTTAATCTGGAGAATGTAGTGGTAAAGCATATGATTTTGGCTAATAAGAATTTTGATATAATTTAGGGTCAAATACCTGATGTTTTGTACAATAAACTTGTGAATAGGAAGAAAAGAGCAACAAAGGAAGACACGGCTATCAAAGAAAAGCTTGTAAGGAAGCTTTGTGTAGTAAGAGATGAAATAAATTTTGGTTAGATCATGAAAGCCTTAAGCACCCATCTGAGAACCAAAATGAGAACCATTCAAATTATGGGAGGTAGATATGAAGAAATCAATTCTGAGATAGAGCAAGCAATAATCAAGGTTATGACAGAAAATGTTGGAGAACCATCAGTTGTAGCAGAGCAAGAAGAAGAAGCAGGAAAAGAGGACATTCCCTCTCCTCCAACCATTAATATTGAAGATGAAACCATGAATGTAGAAGGAACAAAGATCACCTTGGATATTGATGATAATGTATTCAAGAATTTGGAGAACATTATTGACAATTCAGCCTTTGAAGAATAGGAAACTACAAAAGGAGAAGAGACAATAGAGACTATAGTTGTAGAACCCCAGTAACAAAAAAACTAGTACCCATTCACACCAAAGAAGATATCATTCTTACTCCTGAGACTGGAAAGAAGAATAAGATTGAATCTATGATTGAGCATTTGGGAAAGGAAGTAGATGATGATGATTAGTTGGAATTGATCACATCCTTGAACAAAATCATTGGCAAGAACAAGAAAGTTAAAAGTCTTGAAGGATGCCTGAAGGAAATTACTAAGAAGTTACAAAGCATTGTAACTACACAAATTGTAGAAGCAGACCCTCTGGAGAAAGCAAAGATGGTAATGAGCACTTTTGACAATGAATTCACAAACTTATCTAATATTGCAAAACTGAAAGCACAAGCAGCCTATGAGGCTAGAATGCTTTTGAACATTAGCCAGAATATCAGGAATGATATCAACAATCTTGATATCTATATAAAGGACTTGAGGAAGAATTTGGAAATAGGAAAATATTTGTACATCCAGTGTACAAAATCAAAAACTTTGGCAGTAGAAGAACATCAGAAGATGAAGTTGAAGGAAGTAGAAATTTGAAATGAAACTGACCTTCTCTCTAGCCCCAATGTGAAGATATCTGATGTTGAGAAGAAAATTCGGAAGCTATATGATGAAATCAGAGTTTTGCAAGATGAGAAAGACAGAAAAATGAAAAGATTCACTCTTTTTAGAGAACACACTTCTATGAAGTTGAGCATTATTAAAGAGTAGTTGGAAGAATGTCTTTCAGCTAAGACATCTTTTCAAAATTTTTACTTTGAAAACCTCCAAGCATGTGAAATAACTTCTTATGGACTGAGCGCATTGCTTAATGTGGTAGATTCCATTAAGAAATCATGGGAGAAAGAGTTAGAAGCTATGAAGATTGATTTTTTAGATTGTGTTGCAAGTCTACTGGCTATCCAATAATTGAACTAAGGTATAATCTTTTTTGATAAAGTTTTGTAACCCTCCCTACCTTTATTTTGTCATTGTTGTCAAACGAGGAGAGATATATAGAAGAAAATTGATAATATATGATAATGATTGACACTCTTAGGGGGAGTATTGTATTAGAGATAATATTTTTGAGGATTTATAAGGATAGTATGAATATTTTATATTATGTCCACAATTTTGAGATTTTTGAAGTTGTACACTCAGCCAATTTTCTCATATGTTGCCAGCAATGACAAAGGGGGAGATTGTTGGCAATTTGGCTGAGTTGATTACATAGATGTTATCATTATGGAAACATATGATCCAAATGAAGATCACATAGGTCAGAGAGCTAGTATGACAGAGCGCATTGCAAAATTGTCTAAGTATGAGACAATATTTTTACCAATGAACCTAGACAAAGTTTTTGTTTGTGATGTTGATTAGAGTAAGTTCAATGCTTTCACACTTGAACATAGACTCTATGATTACTATTGATTACCCATATCAGAGTGCAAGTCAATATGGCATGTACAAAAGAAGTTATGACAGTTCTACCGAAGACAGTGTCAAGCCAACAGGACATAATATGAAGACATAATTAGTAAAGAGTTAAGGGATTATTTTTTTTATCAAAATAATGACTTAACAATATAAAGGGATGGCATCCTAGATGTTAACTCTTGGATAAAGTTATTTATATAAATGTAATTGTAATTGTAAGAAAAGATATAGATGTATAGTGAAGTAATGTGATGTAATGAAGCAGTGATATGATGTGAAATATATGATGCATATGTAATAGTGATAGTGAAAGAGAAAAGAAGAGATATTGATGCAAGTAGTATAAGGTTATGTACCTTAACCTTCTTTTGTAATTAGTGTATATTTTACATTACTTTTTTGGGCAGTGGCCTCATCTGGTAATCACATTTTGTACTACCAACTCCTAACAGGGTTGAGTCTTCTAACAAGGCCTATAGTCCCTTAATCAGGACTGATACACTATATGCTTGTAATAGACTCCTAACAAGGTCAACATCCTTAACAAGATACTTTTGATTAGTGGCTCTATGTGGTTACCATACCCACTAGGGTTTTCCCTTGGCTAGGGTTTCCTCGAGAACAAATAATGTGTTATGAGTTCTTTGGTTTTAATTGCTATGCATGTTGTTTAGCTTCTTATGTTATGCATGTATAAAGATAATTTTTTATATCCATAATTGGGCAAAAGTAAAAGTTTTTAGAATACTAATTCACCCCCCCTTTCATTATTCCCTATTTCTACCAAGACCTACTCTCTTCTATGTCACATAGACCTTCTATTGATGACACAACACTTCACACCTTCTTCTCTACTCTTGTCTTTCAACTCTCATGCCATACTTATCAATCACAAATGACTACCTATCAATATCTTCCTCTAAATGATATAATCAAGTCATCATATTAGAATCATCTTGAAAACATATTAGAGAAACAATACAACTCTCCAATAACATCTCAGTTAGCTATACTAAGAACACAACACAAATTAGGACCGCGCAACTCCATATGAGTAGACTTGTCACTTCACACTATCGGCTCCACCAATTTAACTGATACTTTCTTCTCCTACTAAAACATGTCATGATCTCTAAACCAAACATTATTAACTCTTATCTAAACACAATACCAAGCATGCATATCACACCAATAGGAACAACTACTACAACAATATAAACAATGTCGACTCTATCAGATGAACTCATGAAACTATAACTGTCAATTGGTAACATCATAAATCATCCTATACTACACAACTAACTCTGCATCCATGAACATAGCATCATACACATGTATACAACATAAATATAAATTCTCAAGGATCCATTATAATCATATTGTAAATCACATACAGAACTCTTTTAGGGACTTGTTAGGAACACTTACTGATACAAACAACTGTATTACTGTCTTCACTTAAGATCAACCTATGTGCTTATAATATCATCCTAATAACATATGTAGGAAAAATATTCTCAAGGATCTCTCCATTAGGATTCCACACATGCTTCTTACCATATATTTTCATCAATGACATACATATAGTTAGCACTAGCTTACTGGAAAATCTCCAACAATCTCCCTCTTTGGCATTGATGGCAACATATGGATTGAAAAACACCAGCATTCCAAATATACAATTATTTTCTAATATTCTCCATTTACTTAAAAAAATCCCCCAAGGATGAATCCTCCATCTATCCTCTTATTGTTCTATTTCTACAATTCTTTTATAACATTCTCCATTTCCTCAACAAAACTCCCCAAAGGATGAGTCTTTCATCTACTCTTGAATGTTCTGAATATCAATTGTTGTATACTTCCCTTACTAATACTTACTTCCCCTTTCTAGATTACAACAACTATTTTATTTTTCATGACTATATACTTACTCTCCCTTTGACATCAATGGAAAAGGGTGCCAAAACAAATAAGCACCGGTACAACTCTTGAAGTAGAGTAGTCAACCATTGACCAGTCAATAAGGAATGATGCACTCCTACATACTCTAATCAATTTCAGGGAAGGGAATTAAATAGAGCTTCTCCCTAAGATACTCAAAAGTATCCTTCAACAAAAGCTTTATGAATATGTCTGCTAACTGATCTTTTGTACTCACATAATTCAACTTTACTTCTTTCTATGCTACTTTCTCTCTTAGGAAGTGATATTTTATCTCAATGAATTTTGTCTTTGCATGCATCATAGGGTTATTTTACATATTGATAGTGCTATTTTTATCACAATGAATAACAATAGGATAATGAAGATGAATTCCAAAATCCTTTATCATCTGCTTGATCCAAACAATTGTGGAACAATTTAATGCTGCTGCCAAATACTCTTCTTCTAATGTGGATTGAGGAATACAATTTTGCTTCTTGCTTGTCCAAATAACAAGTCTATCTCTGAGAAATATTTCTCCTCCTAATTTACTCTTTCTATCATCCATGCATCATGCCCATTCTGCATCAGTATAAACATCAAGCTCTACATTTTTTGAATTAGGATTGATGTATGTGATCCTAGGTTTTCTTGCACTGCTATCTAGAGACCTCTTTTGTCTCTTCAAGGAGCCTAATCTCCTCTAGGTCCTAATTGGATTAGATGATTAAAAAATACCAAAGCTAATTCTTCCCTAATATTTCTTAATCCCGGTGCTTAACCTTGAATGATAAACACCCTTTGATAGCATAACTCTTCACCCTCACCTAGAAAGATCTAAGTGCCCAATCTTCACAAACTCCATTCTTCATTGCAGGAGTGTTAGCCATCATGGAAACTTTCAAAATCTTTTCAAATTGATCCATTTTGGAATAATCTTGAACCATGTTTCTACCGGCTTCAATAGTTCACCATTTGAGACCTCAAAAATAGGCGTAATCCTTGTAGCCTTTTGTAGAGGCTTTTCCTATTTCTTTCTAAAACTTCTCAAAAAACTTGCAAAACCAATTGGGGATTTGGATACCCTTTTGGATCTTCCTAAGGATTATATAACTTTTAGGACCTAGAAGTCTCCATATGCCTCCTTCCTACAAACAAGGACAAATAGGGCTAATTAACCTAGTTTTAGGATAGTCTAAGTCCTAATAGAAATCTTGCTCAAAACCTAATGTAAATGATTGGTATGAACACAATCTTCATAGGAAATTTAGTTATGATGAACATCTTCTAGAAAAATTCTTGGAGCCATACTGTATCTTCCAAACCTACAATGAAATATCTATATCTTTACAGTCTAGACCTCTAACCAGGCTCTGTGTGCTCGCCTAGGGCCTAGCATTAAAACTAGCTCTCCTCTTTTCTCAGAATCCTAAAACTAAAGTTATATAAAATAGTGAATACCCTAAAATTTCCATCCATCATGATTTTTTTCCCATGGCTAGATTTCATGGGGGAGTCATGAAAGCTTGGACTGGTTAGAACAGAACCAGTAGAACTCTAAAACAAATCCTGCTTTAACCGATGCTCTAAATCTACTCTAATCAACTTACTATCCAAATGAAAAAGTCTTCTAATAGTCTATTAAACACTAAAAAATCACTGTATTGAAACTATCGATCCATCTTCAAGCACTGTCAACAAAAAAGTTTGAGAAATTCATTGTAAACTATTGCAAAGCTCTATTCACAATCTCAAAAAGTTACAATTGATGACTACTACCTTGAGATTCAAGTCTTAGCTATACATTAGATGCCATCTCCAAGTTTTTAGGGCCTATTGGCTAATCTCCATCTCCTACACTTATGAGAATCCAAAGTTAACCGAGTTGCATGTAACATTTGCATTAATTGCAAATGTTGTCATGATAACTATTTTACAACATTTGGCAACTTTTACATATGCCTTAATCCTATTTATTTGTACTCTTAACCTCCACCATTTTTAGGATCTAAGGCCATTAAAGACCTTTTTTACATCTTTACAACAACTAAATGTTTTTAGAACACATTTAAGACTCTAACCTCATACGAAGCTCCTCACACTAAGAAATTAAATTAACAACTAACATTGGCTATTTGTGTGACCTTAGTCCTAGTGATTAATTCACTTATCCTACATTTTCAAATGACCTTCTAAGGTTATAAAACAACTAATCTAACTTCTTGACTTGGCTAGAGTCAAGTACAAGCCAAAATAGCTAAGCAATGGAGGTTATCCTAGGTGTGCTCCCGCACCATCCTCCCCAAAATAAGAAGTTCAATCCACCCTTGGATTGATGATGTTGGGATCAATTCCCATCTTCTTTAACTATGAATCCTTTATCCATACTACATCAGCATCACTCTATCCATACTTATTTATGAGATGTTCCTTATACTCTTTTGTTCTAGTCTTTTTATAGATCCTTGTATCCAATACACTGTCAGCACCTGTGACTATAGGAGTAGGTAATTGTAGATCTTCCACATCTCTGATCACTTCATGTAGAGTTTGATCCATATCTGGCCGTGGTCCTCTATAATGGACTAAGTTTGTAACATTGAAAATTGGTGATAGTCCACTGTCTTTCAACAATTCAACCTTGAATGCATTATCTCCATATCTTACCAAGATAGGATGGGGACCTATCCTCCTCATCTGCAACTTTTGAGGTACTCCTTTTTGTAATCTTGACTTGTTAAGATGCACCATAACCAAGTCACCAACATTTAACTCAACTATCCTTCTACTTTCATCCACCTTTGCTTTGTGTTTCATGGTGTTCTCTATCAATGTCTTCCTGCATAGCGTATGAAAAGTCATCAACATAGCTACTTCCCTTCACCCCATCTTTCAAACCTCTCAACTCATAAAATCCTCTAGGATGTAGTCCATATACTATCTCAAATGGACTTTTCCCTATTGATATGTTAATAGTATCATTGTAGGCATATTCAACTTTCCCAATCAACTGATCCTATTGTTGACCATACTCCTTAGTCAAGCATCTTAGAAGATTTCCAAGGCTTCTATTAACATCCTTAGTTTGACCATCAATTTTGGGGTGGTAGGCTGATCCAAAAGATAAGTTAGTGCCTAACCTTTGCCAAAGAGTCTTCCAAAAATGACTCATTAATTTAGTGTCTCTATCTGACACAATGCTGATAGGTAACCCATGGATTCTCACTATTTCTTTGAAGAAAAGAGAAGCTATTTGACTAGCATCATTAGTGGTCTTTCATGGCACAAAGTGAGCCATCTTACTAAATTATCCACAACCACATAAACACTATCCATACCTTGTCTTGTCTTGGTTAACCCAACTACAAAATCCATACTCAAACATTCCCATGGCCTAGTAGGAATAGGTAGTGGTTGATAAAGACTAGCATTTGTAGAAGTGCCCTTGGCCTTTTGACATACAATACAACTTTCCACATACCTCCTAACATCAAGATTCATTCTAGGAAAATAATATAACATTTGAACAAGTTCTTGAGTCTTGGTGATCCAAAAATGACCACTCAAAGCACCATTATGCTTTTCTTGTATCAAATTCTCTCTAATAGAGCCTCTAGGAACACATAATTGATTCCCCTTAAACAAGAGATCACTTTGAAAAGTATACTTAGCATAGCTACTATGAAAATGATTCTTGTATTCAGCACATACCTTGTATATGTCATCAAAATCCTCATCATCACCATATAGATCCTTGAAATGATCTATTCCCATGCTCTTCAACTGAATCTCTTGAATTGTGAGAGCTCTTCTTAACAATGCATCTACCACTTTATTAAGGACACCTTTATTTTATTTGATATTGAAGGTATAAGCTTGTAGATACACAACCCACTTCATGTGCTTGTGACTCAACTTTTCTTGTGAATTTAGGAAACTAAGTGCTTGATTGTCTGAATACACAATAAACTCCTTGGGAAGCAAGTAGTGCCTCCATTTTATCAAAGAATGAACCAATGCATACATCTCAAGGTCATAAGAAGAGTACTTCTTCTTGGCTTCACTTAACTTCTCTGAATGGAAAGCCACTGGTATGCCTTCTTGGCTTAGAACAGCCCCAATTGCTACATTGCTAGCATCACATTCAATGGTAAAAAGATTTTCAAAGCTTGGCAGCACTAGAATAGGTTGGGTAGCTATCTTCTCCTTTAGTAACTCAAAAATTTTATTAGCATCTTCATTCCAAACAAACTTGGTTTTCATTCCTCCCTTGATAGTATCCAACATGGGAGCACAAATTGCACTAAACTACCTTATGAATTTCCTATAATATTGTGCAAGGCAATGAAAAATCCTTACCTCTATTGTTTTCCTTAAATTAGGCTAATTCATGATAGCCCACACTTTACTTTTGTCCATTTTTAGATTAGCATTTGATAGGACAAATCCAAGATACACTAGCTCTGTTTTGATGAACTCACACTTCTCCAAGTTGATCATCAACTTCTCCTCATGTAGCTTCCTGAAAATAATGTCAAGATGCTCTAAATGCTCAATCCTTCTCTTGCA
The DNA here is from genome assembly GCA_027943335.1 of Chamaecyparis obtusa. NCBI lineage: Eukaryota > Viridiplantae > Streptophyta > Pinopsida > Cupressales > Cupressaceae > Chamaecyparis > Chamaecyparis obtusa. The sequence goes on along the minus strand of BSBK01000647.1, from coordinate 1,828,689 downwards.
AAAAATTAGTCTTGAAGGATATCTTCCACTCATCTCCTTCATGTATTCTTATTTGGTGATAGCCACTCTTCAATTCTATCTTACTATAGTACTTAGCTTCACCTAGACAATCCATCAAGTCTTCAATCCTAGGAATAGGGTGTTAGAAAGTAAAGTCCATCAAGATAATTGAGAGGGGGGGGGGTTGAATAAGTTATTTGATAATTATAAATTTTATCAACTTCAATAGAATTTAACCATGTAAGCAATATAATTATCAACCATAGAGAGATATTCATACACAATAACACAATAACACAAGATATGTTGACTAGGGAACCTCTTGATCAGAGAGTAAACCCCTATGGGAATGATGCCCACAAAATATGCACTAATATTAATATTACTTGTAAAAGGATGGACTCTATTAGGAGTCTTATTAAATACATTTAGTACATATGAATCCCTGTTAGGAGATTTTGAATCCCTGTTAAAAGATTCTAACCCTGTTAGGAGTTATGGAAGACAGAAGGACCCACTACCCAAACAGCTTCAATGGAAAGATCATTGAACACATTGTCCAATTGATCTCAATATTATTCAATAGAATAATGTCAAATATTTTACCTCCTTTCTCACTGTGCCAAACCGCACTCACTGCTACACCAGATCTCAATTTCAGATCTCTGCACTTCACATGTCTTCCTTCACAATTTCTCTTTCATAACTGCATTAGCTCTTTTCTTCACTTCATGCATACATTTTCATTCAACCATATCCTCATAATTATTGCAAGGAAAAACATTCCTTCCTTTATACCACACTCAAGTAATTACAATTGAGTCGGCACACAATTACAAAATAAAATTTTCCACATGCTACATCAAAATTACACAAAACTGTCAGCTTCCAAATACAATAATTCTCCACTCGTGCAACCTCAAAACTAGATTTCATCTCGATTAGGAGATATCATCCAATTTCCACAAACTACAACTCAGGAACACTGCTTGAATACTACTTCCACCAAAATGCTCATAACTTCCATGAATAAATGAATTACTATCTACACTCTTAACCATCAACATATCACATATCAAAGAGTATATCCTCAATGTCACATAGCTCCAACTGCAATATACCATGTACACTAATCAAAACCCTATCTTCTTCTCTACAAGTGTCTAGAAGGTCACTATGTTGACATCAATGACAATCATAGTCATGAATGCAATAACAACTACTACAGAATGATTACCAAACATTCAAAATTCATTCCTAACAATCTCCCCCATTGGCATTGATGGAAACATAGATGAAAAACATCTAATGTTCCAAAAATCCAATACTACAACACTACTGCTCTGACAAACATTTTGAATCGTCTTCATCAATTAAATCTTGCTTCATTTTCCTATTCAGTTCTCTTCAATAGATGGTACAAATGGTTTTTCATGTACACTTCTCCCCCATTGATATCAATGACATACATTTCATCATTATGTCAACAACAATTCCAATGTCAAAAGATGCTATTCAGAAAAATACATTCACTAGAGTCCTCATGACTCAGCTTGAATACATATACTCCCCCATAGAGGAAGTACCAACATCTAGTCCAGAAGAAAGATCAAGCTCATATACCACTCAATGGATGCAACGAACTACATCATTACTCAAAATTAGGTTGGGGCATAACCCCAAGTATACCTCTTAGATACTCAAATGTATCCTTAGGCAAAGGCTTTGTAAATATGTCTAATATCTTCTCCTTTTTTCTTATGTGCTCCAGTCTGACTTCTTTCTCAACAACTTTCTCTCCTACTACATGATACTTGATCTCTATATGCTTTGTCTTAGAATGTAATATAGGATTCTTAGACATACTAACTATGTTGGTGTTGTTACAATGTATGACAGTAGGCTCAAAAAACTTTATTCCAATATCCTTCAGCATTTGTTTCATCCAAATTATCTGGTTACAATTATTTGCTGCTGCTACATACTTTGCTTCTATTGTGCTCTATGAGATACAATTCTGCTTCTTGCTTAGCCAAGAAACCAATCTTCCTCCAAGGAAAAAGGCTCTACCACTAGTACTTTTCTTATCATCAACATTGCCTCCCCAATCAACATCTGTATATGCACATACGGTAAAATCATCAGATTTTTCATACCAAAATCCATAGTCCATTGTGCCTCTTAAATATCTCAGTATCCTTTTTACTATTGCATAATGTGATTCTCTAGGTTCAGCTTGAAATCTTGCCACAATTGCAACTAAATGTGCTATATCAGGTCTTGTATGTGTCAAATATTGTAATCCTCCAATCATAGATTTGTATTTCTTCTATTCAACTGCTCATGTTTCATCTATGCTAGATAATTCATGTCCAATTACAATAGGTGTTCCAATTGGTTTACAATTTATTAGAAAGTAAAGTTCACCAAGATAACTGAGAGGGGGGGGAGGGGTGAATCAGTTATTAGATAATTGTAACCTTTATCAACTTCAACAACATTTAACCATGTAAGCAATATAATTATTGACCATAGAAAGATATTCATACACAATTAACACAATAACACAAGATATGTTGACTAGGGAACCTCTTGATCAAAGAGTAAACCCCGTGGGAATGATGCCCACAAAATATGCACTAATATGAATATTCCTTGTGAAAGGATGGACTCTGTTAGGAGTCTTATGAATTACATTTAGTACATATGAATCCCTGTTAGGAGATTTTGAATCCCTGTTAAAAGATTCTAACCCTGTTAGGAGTTATGGAAGACAGAAGGACCCACTACCCAAAAAGCTTCAATGGCAAGATCACTGAACACACTGTCCAACTAATCTTAAGACTATTCAACAAAATAATATCAAATATGTTACCTCCTTTCTCATTGTGCCAAACCACACTCACTGCTATGCCATATCTCAATTTTAGATCTTTGTACTTTGCATGTCCTTGTTCACAATTTCACTTTCACAACTACATTAGCTCTTTTCCTCACTTCATGGATACATTCACATTCAGCTATATCCTCATCATTATCACAATCAAGGAAACACATTCCTTCCTTTATACCACACTCAAATTATTATAATTGAGTCAGCACACAATTACAAAATAAAAGTTTCCACATGCTACATCAAAATTACACAAACTGTCAGCTTCCAAATACAATAATTCTTCACTCGTGTGACCTCGAAGTTTTCACTTTCATCCACATCAATATCAATGTGTCTCTAGCTTCCCTTTAACTATGCAAAACTAGATTCCATCCTGATTAGGAGATATCATCTAATTTTCACAAACTGCTACTCAAGAACACTGCCTGAATACTATTTCCACCAAAATGCTCATAACTTTCATGAAAAAATGAATTACTATCTGCACTCTTAACCATAAACATATAAAATATCAAAGAGTATATCCACAACATCATATAGTTCCAACTACAATATCCCATGTGCGCTACTCAAAACACTATCTACTTCTCTGCAAGTCTCCATAAGATCACTATGTTGACATCAATGACAATCATAGTCATGAATGCAACAACAACTACTACATAATGACTTCCAAACATTCAAAATTCATTCCTAACAATCTCCCCCATTAGCATTGATGGCAACATAGATGAAAAATATCCAATGTTTCAAAAATCCAATATTGCAACACTGCTGCTCTAACAAACATTCATCAATTAAATCTTGCTTTGTTTTCCTATTTAGTTCTCTCCAAAAAGTGGTACAAATATTTTTTCATGTAAACTTCTCCCCCATTGACATCAATGACATAAATTTCATCATTATGTCAACAAAAACTCCAAAGTCAAAAGATACTATTCAGAAAATACATTCACTAGAGTCCTTATGACATAGCTCAGATAAACATACTCCCCCATAGAGGAAGTACCAACATCCAGTCCAGAAGAAGGCTTAAGCTTATATACCACTAGATAGATGCAACCAATTGCATCATTACTCAAAAGTAGGCTAGGGCATAACCCCAAGCATACCTCTTAGATATTTAAATGTATCCTTAGGTAAAGGCTTTTTAAATGTGTCTACTATCTACTCCTTTGTGCTTATGTACTCTAGTCTAACTTCTTTCTTAGGAAATTTCTCTCTTACTACATGATACTTGATCTCTATATGCTTTGTCTTAGAATGTAATATAGGATTTTTAGACATATTAATTATGTTGCTGTTTTCAAAATGTATGACAACAGTCTCAAAAAACTTTATTCCAATATCCTTCAGCATTTGTTTCATCCAAATTATCTGGTTACAATTGTTTGCTTCTACTACATGCTCTGCTTCTGCTATGCTCCATGAGATACAATTTTTCTTCTTTCTTAGCCAAGAAACCAATCTTCCTCCAAGGAAAAAGGCTCCACCACTGGTTCTTTTCTTATCATCAACACTGCCTCCCCAATCAACATCTGTATACGCACATAGGGTAAAATCATCATATTTTTCATACAACAATCCATAGTCCATTGTGCCTCTTAGATATCTCAGTATGCTCTTTACTACTGCATAATGTGATTCTCTAGGTTCATCTTGAAATCTTTCTACAATTCCAATTGAATGTGCTATATCAAGTCTTGTATGTGTCAAGTACTGCAATCCTCCAATCATAGATCTGTATTTCTTCTATTCAACTACCAGTGTCTCATCTATGCTAGATATTTTATGTCCAGTTACCATAGGTGTTCCAACTAGTTTACATTTGTCCATTCCAAATATTTTCAAAAAATCATTCAAGTAATTTTTTTGACTTACAAAGATACCATCATTATTCTATGTTATCTATAATCCCAAAAAGTATTCATTTGACCAATCATACACATTTCAAATTCTGTCTTCATTTCATTAGCAAATTTGTCACTAGCCTCATCTTCTCCTCCAAAAATAATGTCATCAACAAAAATAACTATAATCAACAAACCATTCTCAACTTCTTTTGTGTATAGATTGCTATCAGTTGTTCCTTTTGTAAATCCAAATTTTAACAAATACTTATCTAGTCTTGCATACCAAGTTCTAAGTGCTTGCTTTAGTCCATATAGTGCTTTCTTAAGTTTACATACCATGTCTCCTTGAGTCAAAGGAAAACCTTTAGGCTGCTTAATGTAGACTTCTTCTTCCAATTCTCCATTCAGAAATGTGGATTTCACATCCATCTAATATACTTTCAATTTCTTAAAAGCTACATAGGCCAAAAACATTCTTACTGCTTCAATTCTTGCTATTGGTGCAAAAGTTTCTTCATATTCAATTCCTTCTTGTTGTGAGTATCCCTTACATAACAATCTTGCTTTGTTTCTTATTACTTCTCCTTGTTCATTCATCTTGTTTCTGAATACCCATTTAGCTCCAATAACATTCTTATCTTTCGGTCTAGGGACCAATTCCGATGTCTTATTTTTCTCAATCTGATCTAGTTCTTCTTTCATAGCATTAATCTAATGTTCATCTTCACAAGCTTCATTAGTATATTTAGGTTCAATATAAGAAATAAAAACATAATTGTTCTTGTACCTTATTTCAAGTTAGAACTCCTCTTTTAATGCTTCCAATAATTTTCTCAAAAGGATGATTTCTTGATAGGCTCTTGTTAGGTGTCACTGTCTTAGATCTTTCTTTAGGTGTTGGTTCTAAAATGACTTCATTGTGAATTTCATTCACCAAATCACTGTTAGTATCATAGAATAGTTTAGTAGTCTTAGTGTTAGGCTTAGGATGAGCTTCTCCATCTAATTCATAATCAAGCATTCTTTTCTGAATTTTGAACTTTTCATCAACTTTAACATTTGCACTCTCAACAATAGTTTTAGTTGTCTTATTGTAACATCTATATGCTTTTCTCTTCAAAGAATATCCAAGAAAAATACCTTCGTCACTTCTAGGATGAAAGTTTCCAATATCATCATCTCTCTTTATATAACATTTGCTTCCAAAAAGTCTAAAATAATTAACTGAGGGTGCATGTCCAAACCATAATTCATAGGGTGTCTTGTCTGTGTCTACTCTGATTTGTACTCTATTCATTGTATACAATGTTGTGTTCACTGCTTCTCTCTAGAATATCTTCGCCAAATCATTCTCAAATAACATAGGTCTTGCTGCTTCAATCACTGATCTATTTCTTCTTTCTGTAATACCATTTTGTACAAGTGTTCTAGGGGCTAAAAAATGTCTCTTGGTACCATTCACTTCACAAAAGGTGTTAAACTCTCTAGAAGTAAATTCTCCACCTCTATCAAATCTCAAACATTTAATCTTCATTCTAGATTCATTCTCAACTTTATTCTTAATGACCTTAAACATATGAAATGCCTTAAATTTTTCTTTAAGAAATTCAATCCACATCATTCTTGTAAAATCATCAACAAGAATCATGAAATACCTTTCTCCATAGAATCCTCTATTCCTGGTAGGACCGCTCAAGTCTGTATGAACAATTTCCAACTTCTCTGCAGATGTGAATTTCTTAAGAGGAAATGAACTTCTCTTTTTCTTAGCCATCACACATTCTTTGCAAATCATGTTAGTAGGCTTCATAATTTTAGGCGAATCCCTTACTACAAGTGTAGTACTTACTTTCACAATGTTATCAAAGTTTATATGACAAAACCTTCTATGCCATAACCAACTATCATCAATATTAGTAATCAAACATGTCATCTTAGTAGGATTCAACTGAAATACATTACCTCTAGTTCTAGATCTAGTTCCTATCAGATTTCCATCTTTATCTTTTATCACATAAGTTTTCTCAGTAAACCAAACTTGATATCCCTTATCAACTAACTATCTAGCACTCAAAATATTATGTTTCAATCCATCCACAAAGTAAACATCATCAATATTAGTCTTTCCATCAAGTGTAATAGATCCTATACCTTTAATCAAACAAGGTGCATTGTTTCCAACTCTAACAACTCCTCCATCATAATTGTTACACTTTATGAACTTTTTCATATCTCTAGTCATACGATGTGAACAACCACTATCTATAATCCAATCAGCTTTCTTTTCAACTTGGGAAACTAAGGCTTTTTCTTCCTTAACATCATTTTCAGGATTCTCTTCTTTAATTGCTACAAATCTTATGTCATCATTATTCTCAGTATCAGTTTCACTTAGAGTTCTTTCTATAGTAGTTTCAAGGTCTTCATCATTAGCATAATAACATTCCTTAGATCTTCTAGGCTTGAAATTGTTTTTGTAATTTTTAACTCTCTTAAGACATTTAGATGCAAAATGACCATATTCTTGACAAGTCCAACATTTAAAGATTTTCTTACCATCTGGTTCTCTTTTCACAAGCAAGTCAATACCTTCTTCAATCTTTTTTTCTTCTTCATTTCTAGATCTCTTGCTGCCAGCATAATCTCCACTCACATTGATGCTTCTTGACAAAGTAAGGTGAACACTAAGAGCATTGAATGTTGTCTCTATTATAGGTAAGTCTCCTGATAACCTCAATTTTATCAACTTCAATAGTATTTAACCATGTAAGACATATAATTACCAATCATAGAAAGATATTCATACATAATTAACACAATAACACAAGATATGTTGACTAGGGAACCTCTTGATCAAAGAGTAAACCCCGGTGGGAATGATGCCCACAAAAGATGCACTAATATGAATATTCCTTATGGAAGGATGGACTCTATTAGGAGTCTTATGAAATACATTCAGTACATATGAATCCATATTAGAAGATTTTAAATCCATGTTAAAATATTCTAACCTTGTTAGGAGTTATGAAAGACAGAAGGACCCACTGCCCAAACAACTCCAATGGCAAGATCACTGAACACACTATCCAACTGATCTTAAGTTTATTCAATAGAATAATATCAAATATGTTACCTCCTTTCTCACTATTGCAAACTTCACTCACTGCTACACCAGATCTCAATTTCAGATCTATGTACTTTGCATGTCTTACTTCATAATTTCACTTTCACAACTGCATTAGCTCTTTTCTTCACTTGATGCATACATTCACATTCAGCTATATCCTCATCATTATTAAAATCAAGGAAACACATTCCTTCCTTTATACCACACTCAAATAATTACAATTGAGTTGGCACACAATTACAAAATAAAAGTTTCCACACGCTACATCAAAATTACACAAAACTATCAGCTTCCAAATATAATATTTCTCCACTCATGCAACCTCAAAGTTTGTGTTGTCATCCATGTCACTATCAATGTATCTCTAACTTCTATTTAACTGCGCAAAACTAGATTCCATCCTAATTAGGAGATATCATCTGATTTTCATAAACCACTACTCAGGGACACTACCTGAATACTACTTCCACCAAAATGCTCATAACTTTCATGAATAAATGAATTATTGTCTGTTCTCTTAACCATATGATGTAGTGCAAGGTAGAAGGATCCCAGATGGAGATGTCCTAGCCCCTAGAAAATAACCACATAATAGAATATAATAACAATACAGAGATATAGATCCACACAATGCCAATACTCATAATAGAATCATCATATTTTCATCCAACATGCCCGGCTGTAAGGCCTTCCGGGTTACGGCCAAATACAATGCAATTACAATAGAAACTCCACAAGATCTCACAAGATCCAAACCAAAACCCTAGCTAGCCCAGATCCACACACTGGTAGGAACCCCCAAGGAAGATCTAAACTTGTGCTCGCAAGCCCACCAAGCAATCTCCTTGTTTCCCAAGCCGCAGCTACTAGCTCTCCTCAAAACTCACTCCACATCCACCTCCTCTTCTCCCAAGTGGATGAATAATTACTAAAGACTTCCCCCACAACCCCTACTTATACCAATCTAAGCCACAGGTCAGCCTTGAAAATAAATTAAATACAAATACCGAAATTAAATGCCACAAGTCGGCCAACAACAACAATTAAATTCCCAAAATAGATGTCTTAGTAAAATTGTGATATCTCCTAGGTCCAGATGAATTAGAACTTGTGCTTTGAACCGTAGGAAAAAATATAGGCCCTCTTCAATTCTTGAAATTTTCAGCCTCTAACTCTTTATGGAAAATTACTTATATAGCCTGAAATAGGCACTAAATTCCTAAGCAAGGCCGAGCTCCCCAAGGCCATGCTAAGCAACCAAGACCATGCCAAGTTCCATTAAATATATCAAAACTAATTACCCAAGACCCAAGTGAGTTTATCCAACTCTACCAAACCATCACATATGAAAATATGTTCACACGACTCCATCAAATCTCCCAAACATGCAGGATAGCCAACTACCCTGGGATGCTCCTACATCAGACTCCCCAAGTGCGAAAAGAAGTATGCCTCATACTTTGACGCCAGATGAAATATCTGCAACCATCTTCATCTTCACCAAAGGCTTCCACTCCAATAGGGACAATATAACCAACATGCAAATCATCCAAATCTACATGCATTTGTCAACCACTAGAATCTCAACCATCCAATCAACATGCTCACTCCCAGGAACAAACTGAACATAGTGCCTCACCAATATTCTCTATAGCTAATCACTACCAACAACAAAAATATCGTCAAACATGAAATCCATGTCATCATCATGTAATCTCAAATCCAAAATAGGAGCAACATGTAAATCCTCAACCATGTCAACCACCAACAGGTCCACATCAGGAACATACAGATCCATAGTATCATGTAGATCCTCAACCACATCAACAACTAGTGAATCCACACCAGAAACATCTATATCAACAACATCCATATCACCAACATATGGATCATCACCCTTAGCAACCTGATTATCCACGACCAAGTGCTCCACAATTTCCATGTGAGACTCAACCAACTGATCATGAAAACCAACCTCAATCACAACATCAACAAGGTTAGGAAGCTCCATAGAAACATCCACATGTTTCTCCATAGGTTCCCCATCAGCCTCCGCACACTGATCAACAAAACCAACTTCCATCTTGACCTTGCTATGCCCTCTTCTCTCTCGAACAAGTCTTCTAACCGGCCAGACAACTCGCTTCCTGGTCGGTAGACTCCAACTCCATGGTTTCAAGATCTCTCGAACTCTCTTACAAAATTTATCTAGAGATGGATCACTCTCAACCATCCCTTCCTTAACTTGATTATTCAATCTAGCTTCCAACTGGGCACAACTCTTTGAAATATTCTTCTCCACCACATCATGGAATTTTGCAATCATCTCAGGGTCCAATCTTCTTAGAGCCATCTTCTAAGATCTTCGCAAACCCTCTATAGAAAATCACCAACTAGATCCAAGCTTCAACTAGGTCCTAGTGCAAACTGCCTCACATTCAGCGCTCTGTCTACACACTCAGGAACAACCTTCACTCTGAAAAACTCCACCCAAGGTCCTGGTGTAAACTGCCTCACATTCGGCACTTTGTCCACACACTCAGGAACAACTATGCTTTGATACCACTTGATGTAGTGCAAGGTAGGAGGATCCCCGATGGAGATGTCCTAGCCCCCATAAAATAACCACACAATAGAATATAATAACAATACAGAGATATAGATCCACACAATGCCAATACTCATAATAGAATCATCATATTTTCATCCAACATGCCCGGCTGTAAGGCCTTCCGGGTTACGGCCAAATACAATGCAATTACAATAGAAACTCCACAAGATCTCACAAGATCCAAACCAAAAACCTAGCTAGCCCAGATCCACACACTGGTAGGAACCCCCAAGGAAGATCTAAACTTGTGCTCGCAAGCCCACCAAGCAATCTCCTTGTTTCCCAAGCCGCAGCTACTAGCTCTCCTCAAAACTCACTCCACATCCACCTCCTCTTCTCCCAAGTGGATGAATAATTACTAAAGACTTCCCCCACAACCCCTACTTATACCAATCTAAGCCACAGGTTGGCCCTAAAAATAAATTAAATACAAATACCGAAATTAAATGCCACAAGTCGGCCAACAACAATAATTAAATTCCCAAAATAGATGTCTTAGTAAAATTGTGATATCTCCTAGCTCTGGATGAATTAGAACTCCTACTTCGAACCGTAGGAAGAAATATAGGCCCTCTTCAATCCCTAAAATTTTCAGCCTCTAACTCTTTATTGAAAATTACTTATACAGCCTAAAATAGGCACCAAATTCCTAAGCAAGACCGAGCTCCCCAAGGCCATGCTGAGCAACCAAGATCATGCCAAGTTCCATTAAATACATCAAAACCAATTACCCAAGACCCAAGTGAGTTTATCCAACTCTACCAAACCCTCACATATGAAAATATGTCCACATGACTCCATCAAATCTCCCAAACATGCAGGATAGCCAACTACCCTGGGATGCTCCTGCATCACCATAAACATATAACATATCAAAGAGTATATCCTCAACATCACATAGTTCCAACTACAATATTCGACGTGTGCTAATCAAAACATTGTCTACTTCTCTACAAGTCTCCAAAAGATCACTATGTTGACATCAATGACAATCATAGTCATTAATGCAACAACAACTGCTACAAAATGACTGCCAAACATTTAGCATTCATTCCTAACACAGTTCTCCATGCCAAATATTTTCAAAAAATCATTCAACTACTTTGTCTGACTTACAAGGATACCATCATTATTCTGTGTTATCTATAATCCCAAAAAGTATTTCATTTCACCAATCATACTCATTTCAAATTCAATCTTCATTTCATCAGAAAATTAGTCACTAGCCTCATCTTCTCCTCCAAAAATAATGTCATAAAAAAAATAACATTAATCAACAAACCATTTTCAATTTCTTTTGTGTAAAAATTGCTATCAGTTGTTCCTTTTGTCAAAGGAAAACCTTCAGAATGCTCAATGTAGACTTCTTCTTCTAGTTCTCCATTCAGAAATGTGGACTTCACATCCATCTGATATACTTTAAATTTCTTAAAAGCTGCATAGGCCAAAAACATTCTTACTACTTCAATTCTTGCTACTTGTGCAAAAGTTTCTTCATAGTCAATTCCTTCTTGCTGTGAGTATCCCTTACATATCAATCTTGATTTGTTTCTTACTACTTCTTCTTGTTCATTCATCTTTTTTCTAAATACCCATTTAGTTCCAATAACATTCTTGTCTTTAGGTCTAGGGACCAATTCCCATGTCTTCTTCTTTTCAATCTGATCTAGTTCCTCTTTCATAGCATTAATCCAATGTTCATCTTCACAAGCTTCACTAGTAGATTTAGGTTCAATTTTAGAAATTAAACATAATTTTTCTTGTACCTTATTCCAAGTTAGAACTCCTCTTTTAATGCTTCCAATAATTTTTGTCAAAAGGATGATTTCTTGATAGGCTCTTGTTAGGTGTCACTATCTCAGATTTTTCTTTAGGTGTTGGTTCTTCAATGACTTCACTATGACTTTCATTCACCAAATCACTGTCAGTCTCATAGAATAGCTTAGTAGTCTCAGTGTTAGGCTTAGGATGAGCTTCTCCATTAGATTCATAATCAAGCATTCTTTCTTGAATTTTGTACTTTTCATCAACTTTAACATTTGTGCTCTCAACAATAGTTTTAGTTCTTTTATTGTAACATCTATATGCTTTTCTCTTCAAAGAATATCCAAGAAAAAAACCTTCATCACTTCTAGGATCAAACTTTCCAATATCATCATGTCTCTTTATATAACATTTGCTTCCAAAAATTCTAAAATACTTAACTGAGGGTGCATGTACAAACCATAATTCATAGGGTGTCTTACAGTCTATGTTTGCTATGATTTGTACTATGTTCATTGTATAAACTATTGTGTTCACTACTTCTCTTGAGAATATTTTTTCCAAATCATTCTCAAACAACATAGCTCTTACTGCTTCAGTCACTGATCTATTTCTTCTTTCTGCAATACCATTTTGTTCAGGTGTTCTGGGGGCTGAAATCTGTCTTTTAATACCATTCACTTCACAAAAGTTGTTAAACTCTCTAGAAGTAAATTCTCCACCTCTATCAGATCTTAAACATTTAATCTTCATTCCAGATTCATTCTCAACTTTATTCTTAATGATCTTAAACTTATCAAATGCTTTAGACATTTCTTTAAGAAATGCAATCCACATCATTCTTGTAAAATCATCAACAAGAATCATAAAATACCTTTCTCCATAGAATCCTCTAGTCCTAGTAGGACCACTCAAGTCTGTATGAAAAATCTCCAACTTCTTTGCAAATGTGAACTTCTTACTAGGAAATGAACTTCTCTTCTACTTAGCCATCACACATTCTTTGCAAATCATGTTAGTAAGCTTCATAATTTTAGGCAAATCCCTTACTGCAAGTGTAGTACTCACTTTCACAATGTTATCAAAGTTTATATGAAAAAACCTTCTATACCATAACCAACTATCATCAATCCTAGTAATCAAATATGTCATCTCAGTGGGATTCAACTAAAATACATTACCTCTAGTTCTAGATCTAGTTCCAATAAGATTTCCATCTTTATCCTTTATCACACAAGTTTTCTCAGTAAACCAAACTTGATATCCCTTATCAACTAACTATCCAACACTCAAACAATTATGTTTCAATCCATCCACAAAGCACATATCATTACTATTAGTCTTTCCATCAAGAGTAATAGATCCTATACCTTTAATCAAACAAGGTGCATTGTTTCCAACTCTAACAACTCCTCTATCATAATTGTTAAACTTTATGAACTTTTTCATGTCTCCAGTCATATGATGTGAACAACCACTATCTATAATCCAAACAAATTTCTTTTCAACTTGGGAAACTAAGGCTTTTTCTTCCTTAACACCAGTTTCAGGATTCTCTTCTTTAATTGCTACAAATCCTATGTCATCATTATTCTCAGTATCACTTTCACTTAGAGTTATTTCTATACTAGTTTCAAGGTCTTCATCATTAGCCCAATAACATTCCATGTGTCTTCTAGGCTTGAAATTATTTCTATACTTTTTAACTCTCTTAGGACATTTAGATGCAAAATGACCACATTCTTAACAAGTACAACATTTAAAGATTTTCTTACCGTCTAGTTCTCTTATCACAAGCAAGGAAATACCTTCTTCAATCTTTTTGTCTTATTCATTTCTAGATCTACTAGTGCCAGCATAATCTCCACTCACACTGATGCTTCTTGATAAAGTAGGGTGAACACTAAGAGCACTGAATGTTGTCTCCATTCTAGGTAAGTCTCCTGATAACCTCGAGTTTATTTCTACTACTTTCAATCTTCCAAGAAGACTCTCTCTTGTAAAGTTCACAGTACAAGGTATAACTTGTTCAATCATCTGTATTGTTTGCTTAAATATAGGAGTCAATGTCCTCAGAATTTTCCATATCACTTCATTCTCTATCTTTGTTCCTCCACAATATTTTATCCCTGCAATAATTTCTAACATTCTACCAATATAGATTCTAACAGATTCATCTTCCATCATTCTTATATCTTCAAATGCACATATCCAATTATGTAATCTAACTTTATTTGCATGTTCATCACCTTCAAAACTAGAGTTTAAAGCTTTCCAAATTTCATGAGATTTTTTCAAAAATTTTACCTAACTATACTCTTTCTACAGAAGTGCTGTCAAAAGTGCTTCTCTTGCAAGTATGTTACAGATGAATAGATCTCTTTCATCACCAAAACATGCTTCAAGTTCATCCTCTTCAATGATAGTTTTATCATTCTTTGTAATCAACCAATAACCTAGTCCTAAACACAGTAGATGTGTCTTCATCTTTTCCTTCTAGCTATCAAAATTTACTCCATCAAACTTAGGGCTTTCTTTCCTAAAATTTGCCATGGATCTCCTTAAGCTATTAAAATTTTCTTTCAAGGACCTACTTGTCTGATACCAATTGTTAGAAATTAAAGTCCACCAAGATAACTAAGAGGGAGGGTGAATCAGTTATTTAATAATTATAACTTTTATCAACTTCAACAACATTTAACCATGTAAGCAATATAATTATCAACCATAGAAAGATATTCATACACAATAAAACAAGATATGTCGACTAGGGAACCTCTTGATCAGAGAGTAAACCTTGGTGGGAATGATGCCCAAAAAAGATGCACTAATATGAATATTTCTTGTGAAAGGATGGACTCTATTAGGAGTCTTATGAAATACATTTATTAAATATGAATCCCTATTAGGAGATTTTGAATCCCTGTTAAAAGATTCTAACCCTGTTAGGAGTTATGGAAGACAGAAGGACCCACTGCTCGAACAACTTCAATGACAAGATCATTGAACACACTATCAAAATGATCTCAAGATTATTCAATACAATAATATCAAATATTTTACCTCCTTTCTCACTGTGCCAAACCGCACTCACTACTACACTAGATCTCAATTTTAGATCTCTGTACTTCACATGTCTTCCTTCACAATTTCACTTTCATAATTACATTAGCTCTTTTCTTCACTTCATGCATACATTCACATTCAACCATATCCTCATCATTATTACAACAAGGAAAAAAATTCCTTCCTTTATACCACACTCAAGTAATTACAATTGAGTCAGCACATAATTACAAAATAAAAGTTTCCACACGCTACATCAAAATTACACAAAACTGTCAGCTTCCAAATACAATAATTCTCCAATTGTGTGACCAAAAAGTTTGCACTATCATCCATGTCACTATAATAGTGTCTCTAACTTCCCTTTAACTATGCAAAACCAGATTCCATCCTAACTAGGAGATATCATCCGATTTCCACAAACCGCAACTGAGGAACACTGCCTGAATACTGCTTCCACCAAAATGCTCATAACTTCCATGAATAAATGAATTACTATATGATCTCTTAACCATCAACATATGACATATCAAAGAGTATATCCTCAACACCTCATAGCTCCAATTGTAATATACCATGTGTGCTAATCAAAACATGATATGCTTCTCTACAAGTCTCTAGAAGGTCACTATGTTGACATCAATGACAATCATAGTCATGAATGCAACAAAAATTGCTATAGAATGACTACCAAACATTCAACATTCATTCCTAACATAGGTAACCTATACCTTATAATTATCCTATTGATATCCCTTGAATTTGGGAAAAGCCTGCAAGTTCCTCCTTTCTTAGGTGCAAGTATAGTGGGTATGGCACATGGGCTAATGCTCTTTCTAATGAAACCTTGGTTTAGAAGCTCTTGTATTTGTATTTCTATTTCCTCATTTTTTTGAGGGTTCATCTTATAGGCTTCCTTATTGGGAAGGGTAACTCTTGAGATAAGGTCTATCCTATGACTTATGTCTCTTTGAGGGGGTAAGGCTGATGGTTGTCCATCACTTACAATACCTTGGTAAGTCTACAACATACCTTGTATCTCTTTTAGTAATTCTATCTTCTTAGCCTCCTTGCCTTCATCTCCCTCATTTGGTCTTAACACCAATGCAAATCCTACACCTTCACTCTCTTCCATGATTTGTAAGAAATCCTTTTCACCCACCATAAGTACATTTGGACTTGTTGTCTTTACTTCAGCATCTTCCAACATTGATTGTATCTTGAAGGTCACATTGTCCTTCTTGAAAGAATAAGAATTCTTTTCTCCATCATGTATGGCTTGGCAATCAAATTTCCATGGTCTACCTAGGAGAAAATGGCATGCATCCATAGGCAACACATCACATAAAAAATTGTGTTTGTACCTACCAATGGAGAACTCCACCCATGCTTTCTCATTTACTAACACATGTTGGCATTTATTGAGCCAAGTGACCTTGTAAGGATTGGTGTGGGGTATCCTTGTCAACTTTATCTTGCTAACTGCTTCCTCTACCACATTATTATTAGTAGAGCCTGAATCTATAATGACCCTACATACTTTCTATTGACCTGGTGGTCAACACCTCCTTGGAGATTCATGACATGGCTTAACCGCCTCTCGTGGATCAGGTTAAATTTGACATTTATATCAGGCATTGATAGTTCAAGCTTTTGGTGCAATGGAAAATGATTCCAACAATTGGTATTAGAGCCTTGGGTCATAGGTTCAAGTCTCCCTTCAATGGGTGCTGAAGGCTCAGTCGGTGTTGAGGGGGAGATTGTTGACTTGGTGGTCAGTACCTCCTTAGAGATTCATGACATGGCTTAACCACCTCCCGTGGATCAGGTTAAATATGACATTTGTATCAGGCATTGATAGTTTGAGCTTTTGGTGCAATGGAAAATGATTCCAACACTTTCCACATCATTTTATACTTAATCCTAAACAAAGACCTCCTTTGGCTTGGTTCTTCATTCACCGGCTCCTTGATTAGAGTTCTCCTCGTCATGAGGTTCTTGATGAACTATAACTAATTTAGAACTTGATTGAAGAATCTATGATTAAAGATCACCGAGGAGTTGATGATTAGATATTTAAGATGATTAAATCAGTATTATGTTGTCATTGATGTCAACTAGTTTGACAACACTTATCTTGTAAGTTACTATATCGAAGCATCTATAGAAAAGGAGTGAAAGAGATGAAGAATAGAAATATCTAAATGAGCAAGATGTATATGATAGATGAGGATAAGGAATACATTGAGTAAATTTTTGATGAGTCTATGACCTTATGATATCGACTTGATTATGTTGCATTCATCTATGATGAAGAATAGAGTTGACAGACACAAAGTAGTGTTGTCAGTTAATGAAGCATTTTAGTATACACCAACAGAGCATAGTGTATACTGAGCACAGTGTAAATTGAGCTTGTGTTCACTGACACATTTCTTTGTTAACTGAGTAGGATAAAGGAACTAAATGATTAGTTTAGTCGATAAGGATTGATGCGCTAGAAAGTTTATAACTTCAAGGTAATAGATAAAGTTTGTTACAAAGATCAACGACTAGCATAATTTGAGGAAGATTTGATGGATTGAATTGAAATGTGTTATTGACACATTAACTAAGGAAGATTAAAGAAAAAAAATCTAATGGAGGAGAAGAAAATGGTTTACATGTCTATATAAGAGACAAATTTTCACATTGAAACTAATGCTAGGAGAAGAAGGATACTGTAGAATTATCGCGTGAACAGTTTTTCATGCATACCTGATCAAACTGGTTAAGGAGAGCCTAACTGTAAAGTATACCCAGCATCAGTAAGCTATTACCGAGTGACAATAAGTCACTGAAATTGACTGAAATATAATAGATACATTGATTAGAGGATTTGAATGAGCCTAACATTGATTTTTACATCTGTAATTAAAGTTGTATTAAGGCAGATCACCTACTATTACATTTTAACCATTCTATACAATCAAATCTCTTAACTGAGTGGATTAGGAAAGTCTTTTTATGTATCATTCATAGAATGAACATTGTTATCTTGTCAACCCCATAGTGAATGCTATTTGGATGATAACGGTTGGTCTAAAATCCTCTAACAAGGTCACACCTAACAATGTTCTTGTAACCTTTAATTGTTAGAAAGTAAAGTCCACCAAGATAACTGAGAGGGGGGGGGGTGAGTCAGTTATCAGATAATTATAAATTTTATTAACTTCAACAACATTTAATGGTGTAAGCAATATAATTACCAACCATATAAAGATATTCATACACAATGACACAATAACACAAGATATGTTGACTAGGGAACCTCTTGATCAAAGAGTAAACCCTGATAGGAATGATTCCCACAAAAGATGCACTAATATGAATATTTCTTATGAGAGGATGGAGTCTGTTAGGAGTCTTATGAAATACATTCAGTACATATGAATCTCTGTTAGGAGATTTTGAATCCCTGTTAAAAGATTCCAACCCTGTTAGGAGTTATGAAGACAGAAGGACCCACTGCCCAAACAACTTTAATGGCAAGATCACTAAACACACTGTCCAATTGACCTTAAGATTATTTAATAGAATAATATGAAATATGTTACCTCCTCTTTGACTGTGCCAAACTACACTCACTGCTACACTAGATCTCAACTTTAGATCTTTATACCTATCATGTCACCTTTCACAATTCGCTAGCTCTTTTCTTCACTTCATGTTCCTCATTCCATACCATACACACTACAACAAGGAAAAACATTCCTTATTATATACCACACTCAAGTAATTAAAAATGAGTTGGCATACAATTACAAAATAAAATTTTCCACACACTACATCAAAATTTACACAAAACTGTCAGCTTCTAGATACAATAACTCTTCACTCGTGTAACCTCAAAGTTTGCACTATGAACCACATCACTATCAATGTGTCTCTAACTTCCCTTTAACTATTAAAAACCATATTCCATCCCAATTAGGAGATACTATTCAATTTCCACAAACCACTACTCAAGAACACTGCCTGAATACTACTTCCACTAAAATGGCACTAATAAATTTGGCATCAATTTGCGATGGCTATGTGTCGCAATTATGACAGCCATGTGTTGCAATTGTGATAGTAATAGATGTCACTATTTTTTAGTCACAAAATATGGCATCTTTCCATTTATGTCACAATTACGACTTCAATCCATTGCTATGAAGCCCCTTCAATCTGACATCAACCCCGTTACAATTCCTTATATTAGCGTCGCAATGGTGACGAACACCCATGCAACTATGACGGATTGTTGCATGCCCTTGGGAAGCCGCATGCGATCATGCAAGTTCAATCCATGTGAGTATCCATAGTTTATTTTTAGATTAAATGCGATACAACTCAACTAAAATTCACATAAACTGAAACCCCTTTACATTGCATAAATTAATTCGACATTCAGCTGTACCAAGTTGACTTGGTTTGGAATGATAAATTTATGGTATCGTTAATACATCTAACTATGACTTATAACTATAGAGACCAAAAAGAAATCACTATATCATCACCAAACAACTATAGACTTATCCATGAATTAAAAGAATACTAATGACAGTTGCTTGCAAAATCTTAACACAGGAGGAGTCAAGTATCTACCTACGTAAACTTCATTCATCAGAAGTGAGATTAGGGAACCCTATCCTCGAAGTGCCCTCTATTTGGTGTGTAAAAAATAGAGTGATTATTTTGAGGAGACTTTGCAACATTTGAGTCTTTATGTCAAGACCGGAGACCCAAACCAGAGAAATGAGGGTGATCGACAATGGTTGCAAATGACAACAGCACTATTGAAAATACAAATGACAACATTTTTATTTTATTTTTTTGCCTTATATCCCAACAACGTCGCAATTGCGATGTTGTTGAGTTATAATTGAAAAAAAAAGAGGCAAAAACACATAACATCTGCCCGCCGTCACAATTTCACCCCAAATGTATTAGTGTGGTCATAACTTCCATGAATAAGTGAATTACTATCTGCACTCTTAACCATAGACATATGATATACCAAAGAGTATATCATCAATGTTGCATAGCTCCAACTACAATATACCATGTGTGCTAATAAAAACTTTGTCTTCTTCTCTGCAAGTCTTTAGTAGATCACTGTGTAGACATCAATGACAATCATAGTCATGAATGCAAAAAAAACTACTACAAAATGGCTGCCAAACATTTAGCATTCATTCCTAACAATCCCCCCCATTGGCATTGATGGCAACATAGATGAAAAAAAAAACATCCAATGTTCTAAAAATCCAACACTGTTGCATTGCTGCTCTGAAATTCTTTAAGTCCTCTTCATCAATCAAATCAAATCTCATAGATACTTCTCTCCCCCATTGACATCAAATAAAATTAAATGAAATTAATGTTCTATGTTTTTTTTTTCATGCATACTTCTTGTTAGCTCTTTTTCATGTAGAATCGCCAATATAGTTTTCAAACTTGACACTCGGGTTCTCAACTCTGGATTCTAATAGAGAAAAGGCTAATTGATAAGGACCAAGTCCTTCTTCTACTTCAGAATCCACAAACCCAGGCGGGTGTACCTATCTTCAGACTCACTGCTTCACAATGATATTAACGGAAGAAAACATTCATTGCAGAAAAATGGCAAGTGTGACAAGGATAAACTCCTTCTTTTCGAGCTTTGAACTCGGGCAAGTTAACCCATGTCAGATCTACTTCTTGAAAGGATCACAACACTAGTTTATATCCTTGATACAAATGTTATCTTCTCAGTCATTCAAACATACATGAAAGTAAATTATTATTTGAGTTTTGTTGAGGGTGAGATCTCTGCAAATCAAGGATAGACCAGTGCCTTATCTTCGGGTATAGAGTCAAACAGTGAAACATATATTTACAGAAATCTTTTAAATGAAACATAAACAAATCCCAGATGAAGTGCCTTACAATTCATCCTCTCTTAAACATGTTTGATCATCAAATTCTTGCCAAATTCCTAAGCTCTCAGAAATTAACCTAAAGACATTACCCTTTCCTTGAAAGGAGCTAGAGATTAAAATCACAGATACCTTGTAAATGGTATATCAAAACTACCTTATAGATTCAATACACAAAAGCCACATAATTCAAACAAGAAGAGAATTGAAATCATGCAAGGTAATTCTATTGTATTCGAATAAAATCTCACCGTATCAATACATTTCAAAATCTGATAAAATATTCTAAGATTTCAACAATTGAGCCAAGCCTCTACAGTATATTTTTCAACCTCTTTGAAATGAACAAAGACTTACTATTTATAACATAGCCATCTTGGAATCCTTGAAAGGATGCAACAAGCTTGGGATGGCTAAAATAGATTCTATACTAGAGACAAGATTACAAACTGACAAACAGATTGTAACAACATATTACAAAGATCTTTTTCAACAATTCCGCAGGTGGCATCTTTGTCTAGAGATATTTCGGAGCAGTTGCTGAATTCACTGCATGAATGATGACCGCCATCTGGCTAATTTACATCATCCTTTGTTTGAAACTTTCTCTCCCTCATTTTCTGGATCAAATGCCATCTGCAACTCTATTCCTCCTCCTCCTCTATAAGTTGGACAACTGGCCTCTTTTTCTTCTTTATTGTTAGCCTCTCCCAAGCTGCTACTTCATCATCTACTAGCCAGTTGTAAGTCTGCAATTCTTGTAACAAGTTGACTTGCTTGTCCCACATGGAGCCAGTTACATTTTTTGCTTCTGCCACAAATCGTATGCAATCATTTTCACTTTTAAATAAACTATCAATGATGTTATTACACCCCTCAAAATCCAGAGTATTGTCATTATTAAGGAAAGCATCTTGTGTAATCACCAAATGATCCATTGACAGCTTCCATTCTTCCAACTTGATCAGGTTTCCATTGTCATCACATACCGCATGCAAATACTTGCTATAATGTTTATCAAACATAAACAACTTAACCCTCACCTGGTTAGACTTACCTTTAAAAAACTTTGAAACAGCATTGATTAAGCTAATTTTCTCAAAAACTTCTGTAACTACTCTAGGGATCTCAGGCTTATGCTCTTGTAAGCTATCAAGTTTATCAAACAACAAACTTCTTCCAGACCAAACACTATGAAGTGGCTCCAAAGCAGCCAATGATTCATTTATCTTTCTATTTGTTTGGTGTAATTGGCTGACTGATTGATAAACTGTATCCATTTTCTCTATTATCTTATCTCACCTGTATTGTATAATCTTTGACATGGTGTCCAAAGATGCCTCTATCCTTACCTTATCTAAATCTTCATTAGGTCCCTCAGGTACTTCTTCATCAATTTGAATTGGGACCTCAATCTGCACAGGGGGAACAACAACCACCTTTGAAGCTTCTTCGAGCTTAACTTTGATCTCTGCCAATTCATCTTCTAGCTGCTTGATCTTCATCAATTTTAAATCTCTATCCTTGGCTACCAGGTTTGCACTTTCAAACAACTTTGAGTACCTTTCAGATAATTGAACTATTTTTGCCTCATTCAGGTTAGCCCAATGAGTCACTACCTTAGAAACTTCAAGGTCAGTTGTATTCTGCATAGTCCAAATAATCTGATTCCCTTCCATTTTATCTTCTATACTCAATAGGGATGGCTTTTGAGTCCTAGGGGCCATGGACCACATTACAATAGCTTGAGACTTAGGGTCATAGCCACTTCCTCTTATCATATCACCAATGTGAACCTCATATGACAGGCTGCCCGGCGGTTGCCTTCTTATTTGATCTATGATGAAAGCAGAGGTCAGATCCCATCCTGGAGTCAATAGCATTCCACTTGACTTGACCAGTTGTCTAGCCTCATCTGTAGTTATAGGATCAAGGCTAGGCTCATAAGAATTTAAGGCTCTCAATGTCTCTTCACTTGGTTCCATACCTTCAAGCAGAAGTTTCCTTACTTCTTGCTGCTTATTCCAAACAAGGAAACTCTTGAATTCATCAGTTTTAATAAAATGGTCATCACTCAAAAATTCCTCCTGATAGACCTCTCTGATATCCTTTTCTGACCACAAGGACTGTTCCTTATCTGCTTCATCAGAGGCCACCTTCTTTCCTTCTCTTATTGCTTTTCTCAATTGGGCCCATTTAGCGAATCCACGACTGAAAGCTTCTCATGATCACTGAATGCAATTTTAACCCTAGCATATATTCAAAGAACTAGTGACCAAAGCCTTCGTAGGTTCTCGAAATGCAACCCTTAACTCATGATACTTTTCACGAATTAGTGAACACAACAACACCCTTCGAGCACTTGACTGTAGTTATTATTTGGTGAACCAGCGAACAAACCCATCTCACATTCTCTTAATGTCACAGCTAACTGTTAAATCTTTTGGAGATTCAGTGAACAAAGGGTTCACACATTCGCTTAATGGATCACCTAACCACTAAATTACTTGGAGAACTGGTGAAGCCTTCAATCTCTGAATCACTGAATCTTTCTTAACCATCACCTTTACTCTGAGATTCTAAATGAACCGTTGATCTTATTGATGATCTACGGTTGTTGCCAGTTCGCTAAAATATTTGATCATTGGTCATTTGATTACAAGATTCAACGAACAGAGGGTTTGTTGAATCGCCAGATCATATTAAACACTAAGTATTTCAATCCACAATTAAGCGACTGAAAACTCAAAACTTAGCCAATCCTTTTATTTGCGCATTCGCCAAATGATTACACCCTTTACCTTTTCCTTTTAGAGAACCCGCGACCACATGACTTGCTGAATCGCTAAATCATTTAGCTTATTACTAATTTATTCCGAGAACAAGCGAACATTTTAAAACACCCGTTCCACGAAATTCTTCATACCAAACTGTCAGGGCCACCAAACTTTGAAGTCTTTACACATTCGCTTATTCGCCAAATGAAACATGTAGGACCCAAAAATGTCTGAGATTAAACCACAACCGTCGATCCTAACAATGATCTACGGTATTCGCCAAGTCGCTAGGTTATTTTGCCTTTAACTGCTAGATTCAGAGAATGAGCGATAACCGTTGTCGCCAAGTCCCTGAAATATTTGCAAAGAACCGCCAAGGAATACGTGAATTAGAGATAATGCATTCGCCAAATCACCAGATGTTTTTTGATAACGACCGGATATTTGGAGACTACGCAAACAAAGATGACACTTAACATTTTTAACATATTCTCCAGTTCGCTAAATAGCTGAGGTGTTAACCGAGATACTTATAGACCACGCGACTAACTTGACGCTTAACATAAGATTGACTTGTTCACTGAATCGCTGAATAATATATGAGATACGCTATGACCTTTTCTGATTCAGCAAACACAAAAATTAAGCACGTGAATGATTTAATCCACTCAAGTGACTTAAAAAGGTAACAATAAAAGAAGAATAAGAGGCCAAACATGAGGACTTTTGCATGAATTCAACATTATTCAAAGACAAGAACTAGAGTAAAGATTTTTGAAGTGGTTTATGACAAATTTTTGAAGAACTTCTGACACCTTTACCTAGGAAACTTTACAGACCAGAGGACTAAACCAACATTTGGACAAAAACCTCAGAAAAATAAGAATACTCCCAATAGTGGCTCTATCTGAGGATGCTTGATTGCAAAATCATAGCAAGAACTTACGAATCTTTGGGAGGCAGACCACAAAAACTTAACCTAAAACAAGAAACAAACACACAATAGAAACAAGCACACCTATACATATATACAAGCCCACCGTGCATGGAAAAAGAATTAACTGAAGAAAATTTTCAAAAATTGTCTATGCACTGGCAATTCCTTCTCTTCACCATCCAAACTTTGCAAGAAATACAAGTCCTTACCATGGGTCTGATGAACAATATAAGGTCCCATCCATAAGGACTCAAATTTTTTGTGTTTCCCTTTATCTTCAGCCCTGGCATTCCATTGGAGAACCATATCACCAGGCTAGAATTTTCTCATAGTTGCTCTCTTATCAAAAAGATATTTCATCTTCTGCTACAACTTCATATTTTCCTTTTGTCCCTCCCTTCTAATCTCATCTAATTCAATCAGCTGAACCATTCTCTCCTGTAGTGGATCACTGATTTCCATGTCCTCTTCTTGCATAAACTTATAGATCAGAAGGAGGTTATTTACTGGCAATCTTGATTTAGCACCATATACCATTTCAAAAGGGGACTTACCAGTATCCCTCTTCTCAAAAATCCTATCAGCCCATAGTGCTAACTTTAATTTTACATGCCAGCTTCTCTTATTCTTTTCCAGGGTTTTCTTTAGAATCTGCAAAATACTCTTGTTGCTGGATTCAGCCTGTCCATTGGCTTGTGGATGATAAGGGGATGAGTAAGACAATACTATACCCATTTCTGAGCAAAAATCAATGATCTCCTATGACCTGAAGCTCATAGCATTGTCAACAACCAATTTAACTGGAACACCAAATCTAGTAATTATGTTGTTCATCAGAAACTCGATCACAATAGCACTGGTTTCCCTTTTGGTTGGGATGATTTCAATCCATTTGGTGAAATAATCAGTAGCCACCAAAATGTGACTATGTCCCCCACTAGACTTCTCAGAGAATTCTCCAATAAAATCCATACTCCACATTGCAAAAGGAGCTTCTGCAACCACAGGGTTCAATAATAATGCACCTGAAAACTTCAATTTTTTAGAGAACCTTTGACAAGGTTCACATTTCCTCACATAAGAATGAGTGTCTTTGAACAACACAGGCCAATAATATCCTGCTCTTAAGATTTTATGAGTTGTTGATCGAGCTGAATGATGTCCTCCACACATTCCAGAGTGCATTTCCTTTAACATTTTCTCTGATTGATGCTTATCAGACAAAAGAGTAAAATACCATCATTATCCTTCCAGTACAAATCACCCTAGATCAACACATATCTCTAAGCTTGCAATCTCAGACTCCTTCTTTGATTATCATTTAAATCAAGTGGACATTTAGCATTTTTAATAAAATAAATAACATCCTTGTACCAGGGTTGCATTTCAATACTAGTAATCATATCAATGTTAGCAGCAACATTATTTACTTGAACAAGGTCCATGTTTTCCTCAGTCATTAACTTAGCATGTCCCAATCCTCTCACCAATTTTGTAATATGAATTTCCAGGTCAAACTCTTGAATACTATTTATCCATTTGCACCTCTTTCCTGTGACTTCACTCTGTGTTAAGATATCCTTTACTACAGCATGAGGCACATAAGCACTAACCTTTGCACAGACCAGATATGGTCTGAAAGCTTTGACTGCCTTCACAAGTGCATAGGCTTCCTTTTCCATTAGTTAATAATTTAATTCAGTAGATTGTAATGATTTGCTGAAAAAGGCTATAGGATGCTCATACCCTTCTTGATCCTTTTGCAAAAGGATGGCTGCAATAGTATGAAAAGATGCAAAAAAAAATAGAGAAAATGGTTTCAAATAATCAGGGGATACCAAAACCGGGGCCTCCTGAATTGCTTGTTTGATTTTTGTAAAAGCTTTTTGAGCTTCAAGGTTCCAATCAAACTTCACATCCTTCTTTAGGAATTTCACTATGGGCTTGACCAATTCTGCAAAGTTGGCAATAAATCTTCTTACAAAATTAATCTGTCCCAAAAATGATTGGACACCTTTTATGTTCTTTGGTGGAGGGACCTTTTGAATCACTTCTACTCTTTCAGGATCAATCCTGACTCCTTCTTTTGACACTATGTGTCCAAGTAACTTCCCCTCTGTCACAACAAATTGACACTTTTTGGGATTCAAGGACACACCAAATTCTAAGGCCTTAAGAATGACCTTCTCCAAATGGGAACAATGATCCTTAGCTTTCTTGGAATAAGAAATGAGATCATCTTGATAAAAAAACATTAAAACATTTATCAATTCCTCAAATGCAACATCCATGGCTCTCTGAAATGTTGCTCCAGCATTTTTTAGACCAAAAGGCATGTGAACATATACATATGTTCCCCATGGGGTTGTAAAAGTTGTCTTAAATTGTTCTGATTCTTTGACCAGCACTTGATTATACCCAGAGAAACCATCCATCATTGACAAGAGTTCACATCCAGTCACCCTATGCAACATAGCCTCCATATTGGGCAATCCGTAGTTATCCTTAAGTGAAGCTACATTCAGGTTCCTGAAATCAACACAGAGCCTAATATCACTGTTCTTTTTCCTTACTGGCACAAGATTCGAGACCCAAGTTGAGTGCCTAATTGGTTCAATAATACCAGCATCTCTCAATTTTGTCAACTCAACTTGTATCTTGGTAGCCAATAAAGGGTTAATGGGTCTCTGCTTCTATTTAAAAGGCCTAGTTTCCTCTTTTAGAGGAATTTCATGCTGAAATAGGTCAGCCCTATAGGCTTTGAGGTCATCATAGGACCAAGCAAATACATGTTTGTACTTTTTTAGAAATCTTATCAAATTTCTTCTGATCTCTTTACTCAGTTTCTTGCCAATGTATACCATTTGTGGGGAGTTTTATGAACCCAAGTTTATTTCCTCTAAGTCCTCCATTTTAGTGTTAGACTTCTGAGACAAAAAACCATCATTTATCTTGAACATTCCTTCTAATTCTACTAACCCTTTAGGTGTGTGGTTGGATGGCAACTGCACTATCTCATTCCCCATGATGCATTCTTTTCCCTCAACACACTGTTGTATCTCATTGAGATCTATTTGCTGACCATCATATTGATCAAGGCATTGAAGGAACCTAAGGATATCTAAGTCATCCTCAAAAACTTGCCAATTATATACATATTCAGGCACTGCAGGCCTAGATTTGACTTCTAACATAGACACACCAGTGAGGGTTATATCTTCACTCTTAAGGGAAACATTTGCAAGAAAATCTACCATGATATTATTGGATCTTTCTACCCAAAGAAAATTGAAAGCATCAAAAAACTCTAGCCTATCCCAAACAACATGTTTATACAATTTCAACTTTTCATCTTTAGAAGCATATTGAGATCTCACTTGGGCTAAAATCAACTGGGAATCACCATGAACTTTTAAAGATTTAATACCATGTTTCATGGCCACATCTAACCCCAGTATCAAAGCCTCATACTTGGCACTGTTATTTGTACACTCAAAAGTTAACAAGAAAGAGTATTTAAATGTAATACCTGATGGGGAAATGAACACCACACCAGCTCATGATCCTTCCTTGGAGCATCCATCATCAAAGAACATTTGCCAAAGCCCATCTTGCTGCAAAATCAACTCATCCACGATTGGGTCTATGTTTTTTAATTGAGGTACTATTTCTTCAATCACAAAATTGCTCATGTCAATATCTACAAAACAATT